>CAUYQG010169129.1:0-10514 GCA_963574415.1 Tarsius wallacei | reverse complement strand
AATAAACCAAAAAATTAGCCGGGCATGGTAGCGCGCGCCTGTAGTTCCAGCTACTTGGAAGGCTGAGGCGGAAGGATTGCTGGAGCCCAGCAGGTCGAGGCTGCGGTGGCCGGGAGCGGCCACTGCACTCCAGTCTGGGCGGCAGAGTGAGACTCCAACTCCAAAAAAAAAAAAAAAAAATGAAAGATATATCTCAGAGAGGTTTTCAGTTTCATCCTGTGGTCTGGGGTTTACACTTACTTTTTCGGTGAATTGCCATGGTGGGGTCTTTTCTCCCATCTTCTCCCCCTGAGCTCTGGGGTGTCTTTTGCCATTCTGATGAATATTTATTTTTCTTCTTGGATTGGTGTTCACTGTGTTGGTTTTTCTATACTACTTCACAATGTTGAATGCCTCTAATCCACCATCTTGGAAAAAAAAGTTTACTAAAACTTCTTTAATGATTTTTGCATCAATTCTCATCGACAATATTGACTTGTAATTTTCCTTTCTTGTAGTATGCTTATCTGACTTTAATATCAAGGTGATGTTAACCTCATAAAATTAATTTGAAACTATTTTCTCTTTTTCAACTTTTTGCAAGAGTTTGAGAAGGATCATGTTATTCTTTAAATATTTGACAGAATTCAACATAAAGCCATCAGATCCTTGGATTTCTTTTGGGGGGGAGTTTTTGGTTATTGGCACAATTTTCAAAGCCATTTTTGGCCTACTCAGAATTTGTTTAATCATGATTTAATCTTGATAGGTTGTATTTGTCTAGGAATCTATCAATTTTTCTAGATTATCCAATTGTTCTATTAGTCTCATAAATCATTTTGTATTTCTATGGTGTCAGTTTAATGTCTCCTCTTTTATTTCTGATTTCATTTAGTTGAGTTTTCTCTCTTTTTTCTTAGTCTAGCTAGTCTTACCATTTTTTACCTCTTCAAAACCTCAGCTTCTTAGTTTTTTTAAACTTCTCTGTTGTTTTTATAATTTCTCTTTTATTTATTTCTTCTCTTATCTGTATCATTTCCTCTCTTACTAACTTTTGACTTAGTTTGTTCTTTTTCTAGATCCTTGAGGTGTAACATTAAGTTGCGTATTTGAGCATAGCTCAATTCTTGGTTTTCTCCATATTATTTTTTTGTTTTTATTATTATTTTAAATATGTGGGCTATAACTCAGGATTAGGTATACAAATGGTCATTGTACAGGTAAAGTTTGGGCCTCCCTCTGGTCCCCATTTTGCCTGGTTTTAGATCAGGTACCCTTATTGGTGTAATGTGCCCTCCCTTCCCTCTACTGGCAGCGTCCCACTACTGCCAAACTCTTTTTTGTAGTGTTATGATAAATTTTCAAGGTCCACTTAAAAGTGAGAACATGTGGTACTCAGATTTTGGTTTCTGTGATAGATCACTGAGCATGATAGACTCTAAGTCCATCTAAGTTGCTGTGAAATCCATAATTTTGCCCTTCTTTATGGTTGCATAATATTCCATCAAGTATATGTGCCACATTTTTTTAGCCAGTCCAATTTCAGTGGACAGCATGGTTAGTTCCATGTTTTTGCTATTGTGAATAATGTTGCAAAAACATGCGTGTGCAGGCGATCTTTTCTACAGACAGGTTTGAGTTCCTCTGGGTATATTTCCCATAGGAGGATTACCAGGTTGTATGGAAGATCAATTTTTAGATTTTTTAGGAATTGTCACACTGTTTTCCACAGAGGTTGTATTAGTTTACACTCCCACCAACAGTGTAGAAGTAGAAGCATTTCTTTTTCCCCACATCCTGTTGTTGTTTGAATTTGATGATGGCCATCCTGCCTGGAGTTAGGTGGTATCCCAGTATGATTTTAATTTGCTTTTTTTTTTTAGTTGAGTCTCACTCTGTCACCCAGGCTGGAGTGCAGTAGCACGCTCACAGCCATTGCAGCCTCAACCTACTGGACTCAGGCGATCCTTTCGTCTTAGCTTTCCAAGTAGCTGGAATTACAGGCACGCACCACCACACCCAGCTAATTTTTTGATTTGTTGTAGAGACGAAGTCTCACCGAGTATCCCAGGCTGGTCTTCAATCCCTGGCTCAAGCAGTCCTCTCACCTTGGCCTCCCAAAGTCCTAGGATTGCAGGCTTGAGATATCGCGCCCTGCCAATTTGCATTTTTTTGATGATTAGTGAGGCTGAGCATTTTTTTTATGTATCTGTTGGACGCTCGTATGTCTTATTTTGAGAAGTGTCTATTTGTATCCTTTGACCACTTTTTAACAGGGATTTTTTTGTTTGTTTTTATTTCTTCCTTTCAACATATTTGAGTTTCATGTAGACTTTGGATGTTGGGCCTTGTCAGATATATAGTTGGCAAATATTTTCTCCCACTCTATGGGCTGTCTCCCTGGTCTCTTGATGGTTTCCTGGAGATAGTAAATCATTGAGTTCTGTTTTTTAATTCAGGTTTTCATTCTGTGTCTTTTCAGTGGTGCATTAGTCCATTCACGTTCAGGCTGATTATTGAAAGGTGAGTGTTTTACCCCTGTCATAAGGTTCTCATAAGGCTGTTTTGTTTTCATTTAACATTTATGATCATATATGTGTGTGTTTTCATTTTTGTGGGTGTGCTGTGTGTTCTGCTGTTTCTGTGTTTGTTTGTGATCTTGTGAAGTATATGGTCTTTCTTTTGTTTCTTTTTTCTTCTGTACACAGCAACTTTTTAAGCATCTCCTGTAGAGTTGATCTAGAAGCAGCCTATTCTCTTAGGGATTGGATGTCTGAGAAAGATTTTAATTCTCCATTACTGATGAAGCTTAGTTTGGCTGGGTAGGAAATTCTTGGTTGAAATTGTTTATCTTTGGGAACATTAAAGACTGGAGTCCAATCTCTTCTGGCCTGCAGTGTTTCTGCAGATAAATATGCATCAATTCTGATTGGTCTCCCCTGGTAGGTCTGATCTTTTTCCCTTGCTGTCCTTAGAATGTTTTCTTTTATACCTATTTGTGTAGGCAAATCACTGTATCTAGGTATTTGTCTTCTTGTAAGATGTCTTGCAGGGGTTCTCTGAATCTGTTGTGCTTGTATAGCCATCTCTCTGGTCAGAAAAGGAAAGTTTTTTTTAATGACCTCATGGAATGTTTATTTCAAGGTGTTTTTCATGTCACTTTCTACTTCAGGTATGGCGATCAGATGTAGGTTTGTTTTCTTGATAAAAATCATCACATCTCTTGGACAGTTTCTTCTTAAGTTTTTTTCTATTTTTTAATAGATTGGTTTAATTCCATATTTTGGTCTTCCAGTTCTTAGATACTTTTTTCTACTTGCTCAATTCTGCTTCATTTGCTTGTCATTTTGTTATTTATTTCTTGGATGGAGTTCTTTATTTTGGTTATTTCTAAGTATGCTTTCTTGAGTCTGTCTTGCTCTGTTGTAATTTCATTTAGTTTTAGCCCTTGAATTTTTTGAATTTTATTCATTCTATCTAATTATTCTTTGATCTCTGTAAGTATCTTCTGGATGACCATTGATTGTGCCCCAGTAGCTGTTCTTTTAGGCACTGACTCTTTGCTGGGACTCTGGAGGTTTCCACTTCTTTGTCTTTTTCTTTTTTTCTTTTTCCCTTTTTTTTGTAGCAGTTTTCTTATCTTTCTCTTTAATTCTGTTTTTCAGTGGAAAATGGGCCATTTTCTCTACCTGCTGTCTTTCTTTGAGTTGGGACTCCAGATTTGTTCAATCATGAAATAGGGCTGGGAGTGGGGCATTGTGCTGTTTACAATTTTGAGCATTTACTAAGGGTTGAGGAGGGGTCACAAGGATTCAGAACCCACTGGTTGGTCACAATGCTTGCTGTCTGGTGAATGGGCCAGTTGAGACTCACTCTCTGTGTCTACACAATATGGCCTTACAGTGGGTATACTTGCATAGTCCCTGAGTCCAAGACAGTGTGTAAGAGGGAAACAAGAGGGAAGAAGGAGAGAAAAAAGGGAAAGGAGAAAAAAAGAGAAAAACCAACAAAAAACAAACAAATAAACAAAGCCAAACCCATAGAGAAAGAACAAAGAGGCAGAAATAGAAGGAGGAAAGAAAAGAGAAAAACAACCAACAAATATCCAAACAAAGCAAACAAATGAGACCAACAAATCAAAACCAGAAAACCCTATTGACAGAGTGTTCTCAGCTTTGGTATATCTCTTTGAGAAGTGGAGAATCTCTCTTATCATAGGTTCTGCAGTGGCAGGTCTATTCCCTCTTAGCTGCTGAAATTTAAGATGTTAGGCTCTTCACCCACTTTTGCCTGTAATTGATAGCCAGTGCATGCCCACAGGAAGGTGGGGAGATGGAATAACTTGACTCAGCATCTCTCATACTCTCTCTTCCTTCCTTTATTTCCCAGTGTGGTCACAGCTCCCAGTTTGTGATGGAGGAATACAGTTTGTGATGGAGGAATTGGGCCTCTGAACTCTGCCCTCCCAATCTGTTTTGCTCATTGCTAGGGGCTGGGGGGTGTCATCTAGGCATTCATCAGCCTTCTTCTTGGTCAGATGCACTGTATACATCTATCACCCAGCA
This sequence comes from Tarsius wallacei, assembly GCA_963574415.1. Taxonomy (NCBI): domain Eukaryota; kingdom Metazoa; phylum Chordata; class Mammalia; order Primates; family Tarsiidae; genus Tarsius; species Tarsius wallacei. Next base: position 5,970 of record CAUYQG010169129.1, on the reverse strand, counting down.
GCTGGCTCAGGGCAGGTGGTAGATCATTTGGGACTCCACATCCACTGCTACCCATCAGGGCTTGTGCATTGGGAACAATGCTCTCTGAGGTCACAAAGAGCAGCTCCAATGCAATGCAGAGATCACCTCCTGGTCTCAAGATACAGGTCTGCTGTTCCACAGAGACCACCAAGCATTTCTCTGCCCAGACTTTAAAGTGGCTGCTCAGTTTCTCTACAGTTCTGGGTCGGGAGAGGTGGGGTCGGGAGAGATAGCTCCCTCCCCAGCAAGTACCACAGTCTCTGGATCTCAGGTTCCTGTGGTGGGGCCCTGCAGTCCAACCTGGCACTGAAGGTGGTGGCAGCAAGTCCAGGCTCAGGGTGGCTCACTGTTTTCCCAGAGTTCTTTCTCCGACTCCCTCACTGTACTACCTCTGCAGCACTAGCTGCCAGCATTTGGTCCAGTGCTGCTGTGGTGGGAGCAGCAGTCACTCCAGAGGCTTCTTGCCAAGAAAAGCTCTGCTGATTTTAGAAAATGGCATTCCGCTTCTATGCTCCAGGAATTGCCAGGATCCAAGCAGAGTGGCTGCAGCACTGGTGGTTTCACCAGGGGAGTCTTGGCTACTTGCTCTCGAGTCCCTACTCAGTCAGCCTCTCACACAGCCACTTACACAGAGACACACACACAGAATCATGTGTTCATTAACTCTCACCCACAGGAATTCTCTCAGTCCAACTGACTACACTGCCATCTTCCTATTATCCCTCTCCACACTCTTACACATAGAATAATGCTACTATTCTTAAACATATACAATTTTACTAGGAATTATTTTTCCTGGTTAGTCTTGAGTGTTGCATTTGTCTTTTGCAATTCATTTTAACTCAGAGAAAGATCCTAAATATTTTGGTCAAAATTTTTTCTGAACACTTTTCAAAGGGTTATACAAAAGTAAAAAAATTCAGGTGAAGCAATAAATCTATCTTTTAAAATCAGTTCTGTTTAACAAGATAAGAAATGTGTGTTCAATCAGTCAGAATAGACTAAAGTGAAGTCCTTGGAGGTATGAGCATTTTATTGAACATGCATAAGTAACTGACCTATTAATTATGAAAGGATTTGGTTAATTCCTCAAAAGAGTTAAAATGAATGCTATGTTTCATTGTGGTTAACTTCATGATCCTGTTATAGATACACAAAGAATTTTGCAAGTGTCACTTGACTTCCTGGCGTTTTTCAATCATCTAAAATTGAAAATTGAATAAAACTGATATTTTCATTGAAACACATTACATCTTGTTTCAACTTCCTTTAAACGAATGCTTTAAAACACAAACAAGCAGAAAAGCCCCATAATCAAAGAAAATATTACTTAGAATATTCTGAACACCAACTCATTTATTTCTCACCAAAAAATCGCTAAGGGGGTAATTATTATTTTCATTTTACAAGTAAAAAAATTAATACATATAAGTAGGTTCCATGAGGTCACAGAGGTAATTAGTGATAGAGGCTTAAATCAAGTTTAGTTTGGTTCCAGAGCCTAGCAATTAGCAACTACACCAAAGAGGAATGCAACACATATGGAGCTCTAGCCTTGCTGCATGGTCTCAAATCCAAGCTACACAACTTGCTGCCTGTGTAATCTTTGCCAATTCATTTGCTTTTTTAAATCTACAGATTATCTAAGTATAAATGAAGAGGATAATAATATTAGTTATGTCATCATGTTGTTTTAAAGTTGTATGAGAAAAAAATTGTATAAGTTGCTCAGCATCATATTCAGCACATCTAAATTACCCAAAGAGTTATTTCTAAATTTGCTCACAGAATTCAACATTATTATAGGGGAGAGTATTTTCTGGTTTGTCTGGGGAGATCTTGATGGGCAGAGTAATGGAAACTATAGATGGAAAAGCAACACATATTATGGAATGTTTGATATTTTCCAATTAACTGGCAAAAACCTGTGGATATATAAATGAAAGACATTGCATCTGTTGTCAAGAAAATTTCTTCCTGCCTGGTTGGAATAAAGGTAAAAAATAAATTAAAAAATTCTGAAAAAAGAAGTAAAAGTTCTTGATAAAAGAGCAAAGTCCCAAGAGAATCAAGAAAGAGTTTCCATGTGGAGCTTGCAAAAATCACACATGACTTTTCAGAGATATAAGTGTGATTTGATGTATTTGGAAGGAAATCCAGAATTGGAGAGAAGATAAAGATGAAGATGAAAATTTAATCAAGCATCATATAATAAAGTATAGTGAGTAGCAATTTAAAGAGTTTCGATTTTATTCTCTAAACAATAGGAATTCAATGAAATTTTTTTTTAAAGTGGGATTTATTAAGAAGACAGAAAACTCCCACAGTGGGAGGGAATCTGGAAAAGGTTGCCCTCAATGAAGTATTTTAAGAATGAGATGGACACAGTTACATGCACTCTTAGAAAGTCCTTCCAAGAATTGAGAATTGGATTGAAGATGCACTATATCAGATAAAGTTTGGTTGCGCTTAACAGAAATCACAAAATGGAAGTAGCTAAGTGCAAACATAGGCAGACACAAGAAGGCATATTTGTTTCCCCATTGCCATCATCAGGAGCTGGCATCTTTTTTGTCATCCCTTTGGTGCATGACTAAAATCCTCAAGTTCACCTCCAGAATGACATCTGCGATTGTATTGATTACTTTAAAATGGAAAAGAATCTGTTATACACTACCACATTCAAGAATATTGGAAGTCGGTTACTATAAAGAGGAGAGAAAGAATTACGAAGTAGTTCACTAGCTGCCTGCATGAGTAACACTACTAAATGCTGTTAGAATAACTGAGAAGAGTTCCAATGAGAACTGGCACTAATGTGGTAGCTGTGGAGGGGAGTGAATTTCAGAGATACTAAAAAATGTTAGTAGAGATTTGTTTTCAATATTAACAATTTGTTAAGTGACTGTGATTTTTGTTTTTAAGTGGAAATACCAAAAGCGTGTGAAAGAAAAAAAATTATCATTTTGTACATATAGGGCCATTTTAATATATATCTGTATTTATTCATTTGTTTATCCATACGGAAAAAAGAAAATGAATGGGAGCATATAAAAATATATACAATAAAGGAAGTGTAAGATGTATCACTAGAAGTATGATGGTTCAGAGTAGACACTCAGTGGAAAGCCAGCAGCAAAGTACAAAAATCCTGGTATGGAACCATTCAATTTCTTAGTAGAGAGTAAAACAAGGCCAAAAAGGAGGGAGAAATATCAGAAAGAAGGACTGAAAAGTTTAAAGATAATTGCCATTGCTATATATTTGTCCAAATCTAGGAGAGAATCCGTATGCATTGAATATCAATGGGGTCACCTGCTGTATTGGTGCTCTGTATAAATTACCATAAAATGGCAATAATAACTAAAATGTGTTTGATGTCAATAAGCACCATTGGAGAGATGTGTTTCAATTTATTTTATCTGTATACTAACTCTGTGAGCTAGATACCATTATCTACAACTTTCAGATGAGACTATTGAAGTACAGAATGATTAAGTATATTGCCTAGGCTGGTATCGTTAATGGGAGAATGAACAGGAATTCAAACCCACACGGTGTCTCTAGAGCTTACAGTTCCAAGTAATGAAGTACACATTCTTACCGCAGCTATCTGAGCCATTTTATTATTTGGTGAGTTTTATAGATGAGAAAACTGTTGTTTATAGATGTATCAATATTAGTCATTGTGATTTTATCTGTAAAGCACTATAGAACATTCGGGGTCTTTCTCTTACATAGGGCACAGAGGTGATCCCAAAGCCATATAATAAACAAATATTTTGATTTTGAATCTGAATCATTTTTATATGAAATAGATAATATCTGTTTAATTTTGCTTAGTTTTTAAAGATTTTCTCCTAAGTTGATATGCATATAAATCAAGAATTTCCAACTTGCATTAATTTTTTCCTGTTCCTAACGTGTTGGTATAGATAGAAACATGATTTAACATCTAAAATAACATTTATAGCAGAGTAAAAATGTTCTGAAGTATTTTTAAGTCCAAACAAATGATCCTCTCCCAGAGAGCAATATGGCCTGTGCACATACAATGATAGTATTTATGATTTATGCCCTACGCTTTGACACTGATATTGGACACATCAAACTTTCCTGTGTGATCATATACCAGTAATACTTACTTGACACTTAAACTCTTTATTAGTTTATTGGACTGCAACTGAAAAATAGATCAGTGAAAATAAATAGACTCAGAGAAATAGGGAAAAAATCTAAAACTCGGGGATTGAGCCTTTGACCTGGGAAATAGTTTCTATTTTCACTTATAGTTTCAAAATAAATATAAAAACCTGAAAGAACCAGACAAAACATAGTTCTGAATCCTGTTTACCATGCCATCGTATAGTGTTGGTATACTTAGACTTAAAATCACCAATCTGCTACAGAAAAACAAAGGTGACAATAATTTTTACAAGTGAAATGGAAATGCAGTTTAATATGTATGGAATTGATTACACAATTCTTTTTATTAGTTTTAAAAATACATGATGCGTTCCAGATCAACATCATTTTCCTGCAACGAAACTTTTATCTCTGCAAAACATTAATAAGCTATATTGTTATTTAAATTATAAAATAATGCACAATTGTTATAATAGGTGAAATAAAAGAATTACATATTAATAAAACCCTAATCATCTGAACACTTATTTTTCTCCTTGTAAGTATAAAGGTAACAGCTTAAAATATATCCTCTACATGCTTACAGACAATACAAGCATTCATACACACTTTCAGGGTTTTCTGTATGTTTTTAAAGACATAAAACTATACTAAAAATATTATCTTAAAACTTTAAAAATCAGTTATCAGTTACCACTGTGTGCATATATTTTTATTTTAATACATATTATCTGGCTGGTTGCAAAGCAGCCTGCAGCAATCTCATTTCCATCATCAAATATGAACATATTCTTTTATTTCTATTTATAGCAGAAATAATTAAATTTTCTGTATAATTTGTGCCATTTCTTTTAACTACTAATTAATGTAATCCTCATATTTTTATTGGCTATTTGAAACTTCTATTCTAATCTACTAGATTAATTGTCTAGCTTTTTCTATTTGTAAGAACCCTTTGATGATAATATATATTTCTGGCATTAATACACACATCCACACGCACTCAAATATATATATGTGTGTGTGTGTGTGTGTGTGTGTGTGTGTGTGTGTGTGGTACAGGTATACACAAACACACAAATATATAGGTTTGTCTATTGCTTTCTTTTGGGGAATTTTACTGTATAATTTTTTTTCTTTATTTTAAGATGTGGGGTACAATTCAGGGTTAGGTATACAAATGTTCATTATGCAGGTACCCTTGTTGATAAGGTGTGCCCCCCTCCCCTGATAGTTTTCCTCAGCTGCCAATCCTGCCCACTCTCCCCTGGCAGTTTCCCACTACTGCCAATCCCTTTCTTACAGTATTAAGATATTTGTTTAAGGCCTGCTTATGAGTGAAAACATGGTACTCTGTTCCTTATTTTTGTGATAGATCATTGAGTATGATAGACTCTAAATCCATCCAAGTTGCTGCGAAGTCCGTATGTTTGTCCTTCTTTATGGCTGCATAATATTCCATTGTGTATATGTACCACATTTTTTTTATCCAGTCCAGCTTCAATGGGCAGCATGGTTGGTTCCATGCTTTTGCTATTGTGAATAAAGCTGCAACAAACGTGTGTGCAAGTATCTTTTTGGTAGAATAACTTGAGTGCCTCTAGGTATATTCCCAATAGGGGAATTGCTGGGTCATATGGAAGGTCAATTTCTAGTTATTTTGGAAAGTGCCACACTGTCTTCCAAAGAGGTTGCACCAGTTTGCATTCCCACCAGCAATGTAGAAGCATTCCTTTCTCTCCGAATTCTCACTAGCATCTGTTGTTTGTTTTATTAATGATGGCCATTCTTACTGGGATTAGG
>CAUYQG010169127.1:0-27362 GCA_963574415.1 Tarsius wallacei | reverse complement strand
GCCAGTGGAGGAAACATGCAATGCTCAGCCTGTAATCCCGTGCCTTGGGAGGCTGAGGTGAGTGGATTGCCTGAGCCCACGGGTTCGAGACCCGCCTGGGCAACTTGGCGAGACCTCATCTCTACAATAAATCAAAAAATTAGCTGGGTGTGGTAGCACGCACCGGTAGTTCCAGCTACTTGGAAGGCTGAGGCAGAAGGATCGCTGGAGCCCAGCAGGTCGGGGCTGCGGTGGCCGGGAGCGTGCCACTCCAGTCTGGGCGACAGAGCGAGACTCCAACTCAAAAAAAACAAAACAAAAAAAACACAAGTTACTAAGTAATGCAGAAGCCTGCATTTGTGTGGCATGCTATAGTTTGACTCTCTGAACAATACAGGTACTTTCATTTCACAAATGAGAATATAGAATACCAAGGATTTATGCGATTTGCCCAGAGTGGCCAGAGGAGTGATTGACAGTACTCCACCAAGAACTTGGGTGTGGTAGTCCCTTTCTGTTCTTCTGCACTGCCCACCTGTGGCGTGGTCTAGCCCAGTTCCACCCCTATCATGGGGTGAAACACACAAAGAGAAGAACACACAAAGAGATGTCGAGATAGAGCACTTGAAATAGTGGCTTTGCTTTTAGGAAACTTAATGTAATGTTAAATTGGTTTACAAGATTTGTCTAATAGCAGGTATTATTTCCTTTTTTTTCATAGGGTTGTAGAGGTGGTCATGTCTGAGATCAAAAGATTAAGTAACTGTCTTCTGGTTCCTAGTACATACAGTGTTCAGTATCTGCTGCTATACTCCATTGTATTTTATGCCTTATGTTTGAATCATTCATACTTAGGATCCTTTCTATCCTAGAGATCATATTATAATTTCTCTGCTGTTTAGATTGCATTGATTGAATCTGTGATTTTTACTGCACAGTTGAAAGAACAGAATGGGCATCAAAGCCCTCCTAATAAACCAGTTCATACTGGCGGTTCACAAGGGTGCTACCTTTAGATCTGGGCAAGGGGGTCCTTTGCCTAGGGCCTCATGCTTTAGAGGACCTTACTGTTCCCTCTTTCAATTGAGTTCGTCCCTATCAGCCAAGAAGTTGGTGGAATTGTAGGGACATATTTACTCTATTTTTTTGTCCACTCTGTGTCATATTCCAGATACTCAAAAACCTAGAATTGGTTGATCAGATGGTTGAGGATTTACTTCCATGACCTGTGGACCTCCTTTTGGTTATTTCTTTCTTCTTTCTTTTTGTCTCTCCACTGGAGGGTGAGATGCAATACCGGTAGGCCTGAGGATTGTCAAAGGCATCTGTAGTCCATGGACGAGCTGTAGACGAAAATACATATATACACACAGTTATTCTAGAACTTTTTCGTTGGCTAGTCTTGTTGCCTGTAGTATCTTCCCTGAGATGTTTATGTGGCTGGTTTTGTATTATTCAAGATTCTATTAATATATCACATCTTTCAAAGAGACCACCTTACCTAAAATAGCTCCTTTCTCCATCATCACTTTCCACCTCTTACATTTTTTGCATTATTTAACACTTTGAAAGTCTATTATATAATATTTTATTTATTACATGTTTATTGTCTGATTCCCCCCAGAATGGAAACGGCATGAGGGCAGGAATTGGGTTGGTTTGTTCTCTGCCATTACATAGCATCCAGAGTCTGCCACAAGGGTAAAAACAGGCAACGAATTAGGAAAATTAAGTTTGTAGATGTGTGTACATAATTGTGGAATAGTTGAAGGGGAGAAATATGACGTTAATTCTCTGAAAGTGAGTAATGTAGTTAGGACAATAACACTATGAGTTTTTCTATTAAACAAACTATAGCAAAATTAAATTGATAACATACGTTTCTAAAATTTTGGCTTTCATGGAGAAAGCCGGCTGAATATGAAATTTTATGGCAGGGTTAAGTTTTTCAGTTTGGCCTGTGTTGTCTTCTGAATGTGCACCCAGTGTTTATTTCATAACTTCCCTCTAAATGACCTTTCAAAAATTATATGATTCCTCTTCTTCCTGACCAGATATATTCTCTAATAATAAGCTTCTGATGTTTGCAGTCATTAACTAAAATTCAAAAGGCCTGTTTTTGAAGCACATTAAGTAAAAATTCTCCATCAAATAAAAAGTAAAGCTTTATTTTTTTCCTGAGGAGCTATCTGAAGTAAACAGAATATAAATAATTAAGATTTTTTTCCTTAAAAAAGGAGACAAAAAATAACAATGCCAGTATTTAGTAACTCACTAATTACAAGTTACTAAATGAACCAAAATTTAAAGTATAGGATACCTTTGTCTAAACAAGTACTCTTACTAGATTCTCTGATTTTTTTTCCCTCCCCACTGGTTAATGCTGATTTTTTTTTTATCAGAGTCTCAGAAAATTTCTGGGATATGTTGCCTTGGCATTTTAGAGCTGGAAGCAGCATGTCACTACTAAAATATTTTTATCAATCTTCCATAGCAAAAAAGTTCAGTATGCATATGTTCAGTATGCACTGAACCCACACTTAAAAAAAAAAATCAAGGCAACTCTATTGTGTTTTCAAAGTCAGATTTAAAAACAACAACAACAGAGAAAGGAAATATCTTCATGTTCCTTTCCCCAATTTTGTCACAGATGACAAAAAAAAGATAAAAAGTATGGAATCCCACCTATCTTATTTCCTGGCAGTGGCTTCATTCAAATCACGAAACAAGTAATGCAATTTATACTACACTCCTTTCTAAATACTAATTTTGCATCTTCAAAGAATGACCACTCATCAACCAGAACATCACCTCTCTGTTGTTTTAAACAGATTTTTATTTCCAATTAAACAAGAAAATTAGACTATCTAGATAAAATTTCAGACCTAGAAGAGATTCGAGGCATATTTATTTAGTCTAATCTCCCTCATTTTATAGACAAAAAAGGCCCTCAAAGCAAATTTTCAGCAATAGCTAAGCTCCCCCAATTTCCGTTCCTTTCTTTTGTTACCTGACTCAGCTTTTCTCAATATGTATGTCATATTAAAACATAATATAAACTCATTTAAGGTACTTTGAATACCATTTTTCTCATTACTATTTTTTAAAGGAGTACATGGTAATTTAGGCATTTAGTTGTATTTGAAATTGTTGTTTGATTATGTGATAGTAATTAACCATGGAAGAGACAAACATTTTTTAAAAACATTTAATTGTTGGTGTAGATAACATATTCCCATGGTTCAAAGGTAACAGTATAACTTGCCGTGCAGTAAAAAGATCTTCCTCACATTGCTGTATCTTAGTCACCTAGTTTCCACCTCCCCAGAAAGCAACCAGTGTTATCAATTTGTGTGTGTGTGTGTGTGTGTGTGTGTGTGTGTGTGTGTGTGTAGAATCACTTCAGAGAGATGCAAAAATGGTAGCATGCTTTATAAACTGTGTGCATTTTACTTTTTCCCCCACTTTATATCATGGAGATGATTTCCTGTCAGTGCATAACATTCATTTTATTCTTTTATGGTTGCATTGTACGAATCTGTCATTATTTAATTGGCTACAGTTTTTAGTTCTCACTAGCAGTGCTTCAGTAAATAATCTTGCATATTCACTGTTAAAAAATATGTAGGATAAACTCCTAAAAGCAGAATTACTCCTTTTGTCATTTTTTAAGGTCTTGTCCGATTTAGGTTTATGTACAAATTTGCATTCCCCTCACCATTATGTAAGAATGACTGTTTTCTCATGCCCTCACGAACAGCATGTTATCAACCTTTAAGCAGATTATATCCGAAAGGTGAAAAGTGGTATCATGGTTTAGATTAAATTTGCTTTTGTCTTAACATGTATGACACTAGGTGCATTTTTATATGTTTAAGAAACTTAGTTTACCTTTTCAGAGGATTTTGTATCCCTATCCCTTGTCCATTTTCCTATTTAATTGTTTGCTTATTAATTGTAGAATCTCTTTATATATTAGGGGAATAGTCTTTTGTTCATGGTAGAAGCTGTAAACTTTTCCCTGTTTGTCTTTTGCCTTGCTTTTGATTTTCCTTTTGCCATGTCAAACTCAAGTTATTTTTATGTGGTTAAATTTATCAACTTTTCTCAATCACCTTTTTTTTCTTTGACTTGGGGGTCTCATCCTGTCTCCCAGGCTGGAGTGCAGTGGCACAATCACAGCTCACCACAGCCTCTACCTCCTGGTGTTTGGTGATACTTCCACCTCAGCCCTAAGTATCTGGGACTACAGACATGTGCCACCACGTCTGGCTAATTTTTTTAATTTTTAGGTTTTTTTGTAGAGAAGAGGTCTCACTGCGTTTCCTAGGCTGGTGTCGAACTTCTGGACTCAGGCGAGTCTCCCACCTATCTCCCAGGGTGCAGGGATTATAGGTGTGAGCCACCACATCAGTCTAAATCACCTTTTAAAATTTGTATTATACTTGGACAAGCATCTTCTACTCTAAGATTATTTTTAAAAATCTCTTATATTTATTATAATACTTTTACACTTAAGTATTTGATGCATTTGAAATTGAACCTGATCTAAGATGTGAGTATGGCTTCAACTTATTTTTTTTCCAGTTAGTTATTGTTTCAACACCATTGGTGAAGTGGTTTGTTTTGCTTTAATGATTTAGGGTAGCATCATTACCATATACTATATTCTTATATGTTTTGGGTCAACTTCTTGCCTCTCTGTTCTATTTCTTTTTTTTTTTTTTTTTTTTGAGTTGGAGTTTCACTGTCGCCCAGACTGGAGTGCAGTGGCCGCTCCCGGCCACCACAGCCTTGACCTGCTGGGCTCCAGCGATCCTTCTGCCTCTGCCTCCCAAGTAGCTGGAACTACAGGCGCACGCTACCACGCCCGGCTGATTTTTGATTTATTGTAGAGATGAGGTCTCAACCAAGTTGCCCAGGCGGGTCTCGAACCCGCGGGCTCAGGCAATCCACTCACCTCAGCCTCCCAAAGGCGCAGGATTACAGGCTGAGCCACCGAGCCCAGCTTCTGTTCTATTTCTTTGCTAGATCTTAGACATTTGCTCCCAGTATATCTGCAGAGCTGATTTCTTCTCACTGCAGGATGCATTTTTAAAACAACACCATAATTTATGTCTTATTAATAACATATATAATATATTCACATGATGAATCTTTTTTTTTTTTTCTCCTGATGCCTTCCCCATGTACAGTATCAGAAAGCTGGTAAATTCCAAAATAATAAGATACAAGTTCTGCTGAGATTGTGAGAGCTGGCTTTCCATAATTGTCAAGTAATGTGTTTTGGATCTTATGAAATTAGGGATCTTTAGACAAAGTTCTTTTTATTTTTATTTTTTTATTTTTTATTTTAATGGAAAGATTGGGATACAGTTTAGGGTTAGGTATACAAACATTGCTCATGCAGGTACCGCTGTTAATGAGGTATGCCCCTCCCTGCCCTAGCAGTTTCCCTCAAGAAGCAAATACACAATGCTTACTTGGACCGTGGTCCAAGGAGGGAGAGCACTGCTAGTAGAAGGAGGGAGGAGGGAGTGTCCTTAAAACCATGTTGCACGAGCATGTTGAGATCAATGGGAGCTAGACCGATTCCTTTTTTTTTTTTCTCCCTATTCCTGCCCACTCCTCCCTAGACCAATTTTAAAGGTCTTGTAGTTTTTACACTCTGGATTAACGTATAGGAAATAGAACTTTCAGAAGTTAAACCAGTCAGGCAAAGCACACCATTATTGCTTTCTCCTGGACTGACCATTAGTTTTATGAAAATGAATTTGTAAGCATCTTTTCTTTGCCTTGGGCTTCTTTGGCAAGAAGTAAAATCTGTATAATGCGTTACCTCTGACTTTTTTCTTAAAGAGCTCAAGGATAGACATATGGATAATAGTTTAAAAATTTAAGTATGTTCTTTTCAGTCACAGAAACCTTCCGATCCAAGAGGTGCTTTTCCCGCTTTCCAAAAAATATAGGGCTATATACTCATACCCGTAAAGCACCAAGGCAAAATACATGGTATTTGACACTAAAAAAAACCCACTGACCTTTTCTTGAGTATTGCAGCCCTGTGATCAGACAGAGTGACTTGTCGTCAAATCTAGATGCCAAGTTGCTGTGTCACCTAGCCACCAAGCCCTGTAACCAAGCATTTTTGATTGGTATAATTATAGAAGAGATGCTGTTTGGTAAGATATTTTGTTCTATTTTCATACCTAGAGTTCATCTAGGAAAATGGCTGTCACTTGGTTTTCTCACATAATTATTTCATTTGTGTGTTTGAATGTGGGCACAGGGAGGAGTGCATACTTATGGTCTCCTGGTAAAAATAGTTATCTATACTCACCCTAGTAGAGATGCTTCTGACCACTGGAAGTCTCTTTATTGAGTCCCCACTGGGAGAAAGTTGACACTTTCTGGTTTGTGCACACATATAGGTTGGCAGTTTGGAATTTATGAAGGCTTCATTAGGAAAGGCCGCTGCCAATATAGGATTAGTTTTGAAAAGAGTTCTGTCTAAACAGATCTGCAACCTTCTTTTACCAACCGTGCAAATGTGAACTAGTTCAACCTTATTGGGATAAGACTTATAGACAGTCATACAAGGATTGCAAATATAAGTTGTGTATTCAAAATTGTCATAAATGGCCTGAGTAATACAGAGATAGGACCTGTGTCAAATATCATTCATAGAGATAATGATATTTTTTATGAAGTGGTGAATTGGGGACTACTTGCTACATTTCCCTGGTAAAATGTTAAAGTGCCTCAAAGGTAAAGACAGTTCTCAATCCTCTTTATATTCTCAGCACAGTGCCTGGCACTTTGCTTATCGAATGAATAAATGACTGAATGAAACTCAATCCTTAGATTGTTTGAAATGAAGAGGCTAAACTGTTTTCTGGAAATAGAAAATGTATATGGATGGCCATACTTGCTGTGCCACTTTAATTGAGAAGAGTGCTTAGGGATCCTTTCTTCTCCAGTTTCTTCCTTTTTGTTTTTTTTTTGAGTCAGAGTCCCACTGTTGCCCAGACTAGAGTGTGGTGGCATGATCATGATCATAGATCACGGCAGCCTTCACCTTCTGGACTCAGGTGTTGCTTCTGCCTCAGCCTTCTAAGTAACTAGGACTATAGGCACATGCCACAATGGCCAACTTACTTTTTTTCCCCTTTTTTTTGTCGAGACAAGGCCTGGCTATGTTTCCCAGGCTGTTCTCAAACTCTTGGGCTCAAGCGATCCTCCCACCTTGGCCTCCTAAAGTGCTGAGATTACAGGAATGAGCCACTAAGCCCAGCCTCCAGTAATTTTTTAATCGAGTAGGCAAGAGAGGTTTCGAAACCTTAACTGAATGGTGGATATTACAGTAGTGGACCCCAGGATTCTCCTCCCCCCAACTCATGTGTTAATTCCCTTATGGAGAGCAGGGATAAAAGATACAACAAAACGTTTCAGAACATTGTGACTCAGTTATCACCAACAGAAATCAAACACAGGAGCATTTAGGAACAAATTGAAGACTGCCACCAGGGCTGATGCTGCATTTGAGACACGCCTTCAGAACTGGAACATGCTTATTTTCGTGTTGCCATAATGATGGACTGTTTTAAAGAAAATAATCTTACACATTACCCCTACCATTATATAGATCCTGTAGTAAACTCAAGACTCCTTGTTACTTTGTTTAAACAGAGGTCATGACTAAATATTAAGACTTCTAAAAAAAAAAAGAAACTTTAGCCGGGCATGGTAACGCGCACCTGTAGCTCTGGCTACTTGGCAGTCTGAAGCAGAGGGATCCGTGGAGCCCAACAGGTTGTCACTGGAGTGTCTGTGAGTGTGCTACTGCACTCCAGCCTGGGTGACCGAGTAAGACTCCAACTCAAAAAAACAAACAAACAAACAAAAAACCTTTCTCAAATGTAGCATGTTTGAATTTTAGATCTGGCAAGGAGTCCATGACTTAGGAGACTGAGTGCCTTCAGTTTTGTTTTAGGCTTCAGTTTTTCTGATTCCTCAAATAGTGCTTTTCCACCATACTATATTGTAGAAAGCCATCTTTTAAAAAATTGTGGTCCTGGAGTGTTTGAGCCCAGAATGTTTAAAAAATTTGATGTGTAGGATAAGTCGGGGATTGTAAACTGTGCACGTAGGTCAAATCCAGCTTGTTTTTATACGTAAAGTTTTATGTATTTATCAATGTCTGTGCTGCTACTATGGCAGAATGAGTAACTGCAACAGAGAACATGTGACTTGCAAAACCTAATATATTGAGTATCTGGACCTTTATAGAGAAAGTTTGCCATCTCTTAGTATAAGGTAAGGATGAAAAATTACCTTAAAACATAACAATACTAGTTTATAATAAAATGTGAGTAAAATATGCTTCCTGAAAAAGCAAAAAGGTTAGGTTGTTCTTGAGAGATAGAAATGATTTGTTCATAAAAAATCAAAATACTTGCCTGCGTTGCATTAAAAATGTACAAAATTGAGTTTCTAAGGAGTTTCTGATCTCCTGGACTCTGAGATTTTAGTTGCCTGTGGCTCAAATAGCATCTACTCAGGATGGGAAATGCCTCTGGCTGTCATTTATGTTGTGCTAACCTTGATGGAACCTGAACACTCACCAAATGTCCTTCTTGGCAGGTGGAATGGATCCAACAGCAAGTGGTAAAAAAACGGACAAAGAGGGATTATGACCTCAGTCGTGCCCAGTCTACCTACTTCAATGATCCCAAGTGGCCAAGCATGTGGTATATGGTAAGCTTGTTAAGGAACCCCGGCCTGGGGCCATATCATCCAGTTTTGCATTGCATGAAGAATATCTGTTGGATCCAGAGGACACAGAAATACTAACCAAGGGCTTTTTCCCATTTCAGGACCCACAATTTCAGATTGACCAATGGCCTGTGATGCTTTCTGGATCTTTTTTTGAACTGAGCTCTTTGGTTTTAATAAGTAAATAGAGAAGGGTGCTCTGATGGCACTGAAATTCTGCTTGAATGCTTACTTTGTAGAGTAGCTTTCTAAATTTGGGTCACAGGATAAAAAAATACATAAACACATACACACACTTAGACCTATCGTTAATCATGCTCGTCTCTGACACACGTTGACTCCACCTTGAACCAGTTCTGTTCATGGATACTGGTTCTTGGACATCATTGAAATGACTCTACAGGTAGGTAACAGAGTACTGACTTAGATCATCCAATGTGTGCCCTCTCACTTGAGGTAATAGTTTTTAAAAGTAAACCAGGAAAAAAACTACTTGGAATGGAAAGTGTTTGACTTTGTCGTTCAGTGGCTCAAGCAAAAGATTTTTCAGTGAGGGAAACTTACTTAACATGTTGGGAAGAGTAATCCACCAGTTCACTTGGCATGGCCTCCTTTGAAAATGTACATCTCTGGTTTTTGGGTTTTTAGGTTCATGAGGACTGAGAAGTGAATTAGAATATGTTACTTATTTGCTCTGTAATGGGTAAAACACCCTTTACTTTTCTCTTTCTCAGAAATTTTTATTGCTAAACATTGCCAGTATTTTTTTTGCTGTACAACTTTATTTTTGTAATCTCTGTCCCTGCTTCTTTACAAAATGTCTCCAAACTAAAGGAAGGACATGAGTCCAGAGCATCTCCCATACCTACCACATGCGTTGCTGGCTGCTTGCCTTTTGTGCCTTCTGCCTGGAGTGTGTGACCCCGGCCCTTCCCTGCTTTCTTTGGTTGAGACCCTTCAGTCTTTTGGAGTCCGCCTCCGAGGCTGAAGGCTCCAGAAGGTCTCCCCTGTGTCCTCATCTGTCATCCTTTTCCCTGCCTCTGGCCTCCTGGGCCCTCTATACCTGCTGTTCATGGTATTCATCACTAGGCACTTTGTATTCTAGTTATTATTATTGTTTTTTCATCTCTTATGTTAGACTGGGGGGGTGTCGCTTGAAGGTAGACTCTGCATCTTTTTTTTGGAATTTTTTTTTTTTGAGTCAGGGTGTCACTCTGTTGCCCAGGCTAGGGTGCAATGGCATGATCATGGCTCATGCCCTCATGTTAGCCTTAATCACCTCAGGCTCCCAAGTAGTTGGGAAGACAGGTGTGTGCCACCATGCCTGGCTAATTTTTTTTTTTTTTGAGTTTTTTTGTAAAGACAAGGTTTTGCTATGTTGCCCAGGCTGGTCTCAAACTCCTGGGCTCTAGCAGTCCTCTAGTTCCAGCCTCCCAAAGTTCGGAATCATCAGCGTGGGCTACCACACCAGCCCAGGATCTGCATCTTAATTATTCAAATCCCCATTGCTTCACTTAGTATGTAGGTGATTGAATTGGTTAAACTCTCCTCAATTATAATATAAAGCATCCAGCTCTCATGTATGAGTTATCTATTGCCATATAACAAAACACCACAGAATTTAGTTAACTTCTGAACATTTTTGTAGAGACAGGGCATTGCTCTGTTGCCCATACAGGAATGCAGTGGCATAATCATAGCTCACTGCAGCCTGAAACTTCTGGGCTCAAGTGATCCTCCTGCCTCAGCCTCCTGAGTAGCTGGGACTACAGGTATGTGACACCATGCCTGATCCATTCTTTTTTTTCAGTGGCAGTGGGGGGTCTCATGATTTTGCCTAGTCTGGTCTAGAACTCCTGACTTCAAGCAATTTCCCACCTCAGCTGCCCGTGAGAACTTAATTTTTAAAACAATTATCTCATGAGTTCTGTGGATCAGGAATTCAGACGGCCCAGTGATGGTGGCTATTCTCTGATGTCTGGGCTTCAGCTGAAGAGTCAAAGACTTGCTGAGAATGGGAAGATTCAACTTCAGGATGGCCTAGTAACATGGCTGGCAAATTGATTCCTCTCCATGAGGGCCTCACCTCAGGGCTACTCGAGAACCTTCTTGGTGTGGTGCTTGTTTCTCCTAGGCAGGTGAGCCAAGTGGTCGTGTTGGAAGTGATGATATTCTTTCATGATCTAACCTCAGAAGCCACAGACAGTTCCTTCTATAGTTTTCTGTTGGTCACATGAGTCAGCATTGATTCAATGTGACGGGACTATGCTAGGGCGTGTGTACCAGCACATGGGAATCATCTTGAAGACTGGCTACCACAATTGAATGAAATTTTCTGTGGGAAGCGCAATGCCTGACACTTTAAAACCCTCAGTGAATTATAATTATTATTGTTATGATTCTCTGACTTCTCAATCGCAGTACATGCTGGCTTCTTTTTATCTGTTGTTTAAGTTGCTATGAGTTAAAGAAGGGTGAGATCCCAGGTCTGGTAGGCATTCTTCAGAGCACTGTTTGGTGACGCGTTAGTGACCCAGCCAGTACAAGGCGCCCAATTCCTTCTTCCTTTTTCTGAGCGCTGGGTGCTGAGTGTTTCTAACCTCCATAGGGTCCTGCCTCCAGCTCGTTAGCCTGGGCCCGCTTCTGTCATCCAATATTTATCACAGGAGAATGGAGATTAAAGAATGGCATGACGTGTGCCTGAGTGTCTCTCTTAATTAATTTAAAAGCCTTTCCCACGTCACTCCTCCCCTTGGAAACTGGTGTGCGAGACCATTATATCTGGCCTTGAGGCTCGGGCCATATATTCAGGGAAATGTGCATTTATGTGATTTTGTTATAGAGATGATGGCCACATAATTACTGTTCTTTCTTGACTTACTGTGCTCGGGTTTCCAGGAGTTGGAGGGCCCAGTCCTAGAAATACAACTCACTTCTCGTGGAGTCAGCAGACTTCTGCACCTGTTCTTTGTCAGGCGTGGTGCCAAGTGCTAAGAGTTTATAAAGACATGATTTGTGCCTCTTAAGAAGATCAGTAAAGCAGAGGGAGAATGTATGAACACCCAAGAGAGCTTGCTGGGCACGCCACGCCTCCCTAAAAGTTTCCCTGGGATCATGTACATACATCCAACCTCTGCTCCTTGGGCATTGGGCAGTAATTTTTTTTTTAAAGCAGGATTTATTGAGGGGACATAAAATCTCCCAGAGTGGGAGGGGACCCAAGGGGGTTGCCCTGGGCAGTAATTTTTGCTTGCAAATTTGCTTCTTCCAGTAAAAGCCCCTGAAGAGTTTTTATTTATTTATTTTGAGTAGGAGTCTCTGTCGCCCAGGCTGGAGTGCAGTGGCATGCTCATGGCCACCTCAGCCTCGGCCTGCTAGGCTCAGGCGATCCTTCTGCCTCAGCCTTCCAAGCAGCTGCAGCTACAGGTGCACGCCACCACGGCTGGCTAATTTTTTTTTATCATAGAGACGAAGTTCGCCAAGTTGTCCAGGCTGGTCTTGAACCCCTGGATTCAAGCATTATCATCTTGCATCCCAAAGTACTGGGATTATAGGTGTGAGCCACCGCGCCCAGCTCCTGAAGAGTTTTTAAACATAATCAATCTCGAACCTCACTTTCAGGTAGTCTTTATGTTTTGGTATGGCGTAGAGCTCAGGCAGTGGGATTTCGTCAGAATTCTCTGGGTGGTTCTGATGTGCAGTATGTGGTAAATGCTCAGGACATTCTATCTGAATAAATAGATGAGCAAACCAGCACAAAAGCAAAACCTGTGATCACCTTCAGGTAGAGAGTGCCTAGTATGTGTCAAACATTTTCACGTCTGTCATCCTACTGCCAGTGTTCCAGTGAGGTAGTAATTACAGTATTATCACCTTCATTTTATAGATGAGGAAATTAAAGCATAGAAAAGCTAAATAATTCTCCCAAGGCCACACCGTTTACCAGGGCAAACTCTGGGGCTCAAACCTGGTCATTCACTTCTTGTAACTTCTGCATCTGTGGCTTTTCAAGGAGCAGGCATCAGAATCACCTGGAGGGTTTCTTAAAATAGATTACTATCCACTCCCTCAGCACAGAATCTGGAAATCTGTATTTCTAGTAAGTTTCCAATTGCTGCTGATGCTGGGGTCCAAGAACCCCTTTGAGAAACTACCTCCCCACCATACTTTAAACCCAAGGTTGTGTGAGCATAGTCTGCTTCTGTTTCCCGATTATCAGGTGGGGAAAAGAAGGGCTTTTAAACTTATAGAGCATGTTAAAGCACACTTGGTCAATTTAACTTTTTCTTGGTCTCACACCTTTTTCTTACCGACACAATTTTCTATTTGGGAAGCTGGCAGCTTTAATATGAGAAGTTATTTTCACTTTACCTGCACTGATTGAAAATACCCTTGGCTTATATATTCTTTCAAGCTGTTCCAGAGACAAAGGATATCTGATAGGAAAGGTCATGAGGATTTGGCCAAGTCTTTGGGAACTCAGTGTAATAGAATTGGTTTTAAAGTACCCAGCTGATACAATGGGCCATTTTTACACTACTGAAGAAAATTCCGTTTGACTCGAGACATAGCAAGGTGAAGTAAGACTGTTTTTCAAGGACCTAGGACTGCCAATTGAGAAAATTCAGGGAGTTAAATATTTTGAAAATGATTATAAAATATTAAGGACATACAAAAAGTTTAAAGAATGCCACAAATACCTGTCCACCCAACCCAAACTAATAGAAGAACTTAATCTATATGATTGAAACCCCCTGTGATCTCAATTTTAGTAGTATCCCTTCATCCTCTACAAATGCTCACTGATGCTGAATCTGAAATACATTGTGGGAGTTCACCTCTATTGGTGGGATTCTTCTCTTTGTAGGAGAGGTTATTCAATTTACAATAGACTTGTATTTTTTGAAATCATCATAAGAAACACATTCATACATGGAATTCAACAGCTGGATTACTGATGAACAGTCCCAAGAAGACAACTTGGAAATGAAACTTGGGTGAAAATGTGAAAATCTCTTTTATTCCTTTAGTCATGTAAATAATTTGTTTGAGGAAATTGATGTAGCATTGTACTGTGTTTCAAGTCTAACTGGTAAGGACTAATAATAATTTTGGAGAAGTCCACAGTAAATAACTTAAAAAATTACATATATATATTTTCTGCCTCACAGAAGGACTCTGAAATTTTGCTGTTTGACTCTCAGACTCCAGTGGTTTTTATGATGACTAGTACCCTTGACTCATCATCTTAGTTAAGCACTGTAGAAACTTTTTGCGATGAATATTGGGTGGCCTATTTAATATGCATTATTTACAGGCAGACTATAACAAAAAGTCTCATTTTTTGAAACATTGCCTCAGGTTTCATGAAAGCTCTCTGGGTGGCTTTTCTGAGGGAAAAAAAAAATCATATTTGTCAATCAGCAGAGTGAAAATTAGCTGAGTTCGGTTATGTGTATGGGACATATCTGCCAAAAACTATCAACTAGCTAGTATGGTAATTGCGAAAAATGATTTTAAGCACATGGTTTTTTTTCTCAGCCAACTGGATGGTATTCAGTACTCTAACAGTTTGAGGCATCGCTGTCTCTGGGGTTGGCACACATTTTCCTAATGATTTACACTGTCGTTTAACTCATAAAATCTGGTGGAGTTTGTGGCATTATTGTCCTGGCAGCTTGGAAATCATCCTTTTAAGACACCCTATTTAGCTGCTTTAATTGAAAATGCAACATGGTGGAAATATGAAACCATGTGGCACATTCTAATGCAAGCAGGAGGGCTTCTGAGAAAGGACAGATGCCAGCTAGGCAGTAAGTGATGTTCTGATAGCACCTGCTGGGAGTTGAGACATTGTTTTGTTTTGTGATGTACTAGTGTTTGCTACTAACTAGCTCTGTAACATCTTAAAGGTATTTTACCTATTTGAACTTCAGTTCATCTGAAAAACAGAAGTATCTGAACTGGATACTTAGATCATTCCTTTTGAACTTCTAGTT
Source organism: Tarsius wallacei (assembly GCA_963574415.1). Lineage (NCBI taxonomy): Eukaryota > Metazoa > Chordata > Mammalia > Primates > Tarsiidae > Tarsius > Tarsius wallacei. The sequence continues at coordinate 12,609 of CAUYQG010169127.1, read as the reverse complement.
CCGCATGGCAAGTTGTACTGGATACTAAGTCTAAGGAGACCACATACCATCAACAGCCCATGTCTTACCTCCAGTCCCCAAGCTCCTGACTGTTGTCTACTGTGTTCTCATTACATTATTACTTCAAACTCAATACGTGCCCTGTGATGGAGGTCCCTACGACCACCCACAAATTTGATGAATCACTAGGAGGACTTCTATGACTCATCATACATGGCTGTGGTTGATTTTAGTGAAGGCACAGTCAGCAAAAAAGAAAAGGCACACGGGGTGAGGTCCAAAGGAAACCAGGCTCAGGCTTTCAAGAGACTTCTTTCAGTGGAGTCACACTTAAATTAAGAGAGCAATTAATTCCTCCAGCACTGAATTGTGACCACACATGTGAAATGTTGAACGCTAGGAAAGCTCATTAGAGACTCAGTGATCATGGAAATCTCAGGAGAACATTAGAATTAGACAGGCAAAGAGCCATGGGAGGTGCCTGTTATTGGGGGGGGGTCACATAAACGCTCCTTGCCTACTGTGTATCAAAATTTCACACTCTTGGATGGTAGGCGGGTGTTTAGCGTAAATCATATTGTTTACATAAACAGTTGAGGTGCAGTGAGCCATTCTTAGCAGGGAATAGTGGGAATTCTCCCAATATGCACGGTCCCAGAGGCCAACCAAGGGCCAATCTTGCAAGAAGGCCTTTCAAAGGGTACCAGTCTCAGGCCTACTATGATAACTCTTTTCTGCACTACCTCAAACCACATTTGTAATCTTACGCCTAGATTTTCCTGTTTTCACTGTCACTTCTCTTAGTGAGTGGATAGAAACACGGATGTCATCCTTGACTCTGTCCTTAAAGGCAATCCATCTTCAACTCAAAGCCATTTTACCTCTTAAGTCAGTTGCCATCTTACCTTCCACACCATCACCACCTTCGTCTAAGCCACAATCATCTTCTCAACTAGGCCATGTATCTGCTTCCTAGTTTCTGCTTTTCAACTCTTTCCGTCCGTTCTCCATGCAGTAGTCACAGTGATTATTAAAACCTCAAACCAACCAACCAACCAACCAAAGAAAACACCTCCCCCGTTACTTTCTTTTGCTTCACACCTGAGAGGCTTTCCACTGTTTTAGCAATAAAGATCAAAATCCGTATTATTGCCTTTAAGGCTTTACATGGTTTGCCCCTTGGCCATCTCTCCAGACCTAACTTGCAGCACTTTCTGCCTCACTTACTGTTTCCACACCATAGCCTTTGTTTTATTTCCTAGAACACACCAAGTTTCTTCCCTTGACGGATCTTTTGCATAGACTGTCTCTGCCTGAGTGCACCTCCCATGGCTCTTTGCCTGTCTAATTCTAATGTTCTCCTGAGATTTCCATAATCTTTTTCTCCTTGAGTATTATTAATGCATTCATTCATTCATTTATATTTGGCCAGGTATTCCACTGCATTTGCTATATGTCGCCATATATACCCCCTTTTTTGGTGTACTTAACACACATGATTATAATTTTTCTCTGTGTGATCATGTGGTAGCTACCCTTCCTATTAGATAAATTCCAGAAAGAAGGTAACTTGAAAAACATCATGGAATCCTTAGTTTCTTAGTGTCACATAGTTCCTGTTATATAATAGACCCCTATAAATATTTGTTGAGTGAATGAATAGATCAGTGAGGCACAAATAGTAAAAGAGCATTTGTGCTAATGTTTGTGCCATACTGTATTTTTTTAGTTTATATTAACTTAAATGAACTGCTGGTAAAAGAAGAAATGGGTATATTATGATTTTTTTGTGTGTGTTTTAGAAGAAATCATATCGTTGTGGTTTTTATCTAAGAGTGCTTTCTCTGATATCTTGAATTTGCAGTTATGTTCCTGAGGTCTTTGTATATGGTGCATTTACAACTATCTTGCTCTGACTGTAGTCGCAGAGGACTATTTCTTTATCTTAGATCTGTGGGCTAGATGAGGTCCAATCTGTTAATAGCTGCAAACGTTGACACTCTAGTTAAGATTCATGCTCTGAATTTTCTCTCTCTCTCTCTCTCTCTCTCTCTCTCTCACACACACACACACACACACACACACACACATACACATACACACACACACACACACACCCCTCTTTCATCTTGTTCTTTTCCTAATCATGACGACTTCCTTAGAAATAAAAAGTCAGATATTTTCCTAATATTTCTCTACCATTTGTTTTCCCCTCATTATTTCTTTGCTCAGAGGTCTTAATCATAAGTTTCTGTGGTTTGTGAAGATCTATCTACCCCTATGATGGCATATTGAACATTTCTGTCATATTCTTGATGAATTTAAACCTATGAGACTTTCAAATATTGGCTCAAGGGTATTTAGGGTGATGAACACATGAGTAACTGAGCTGAAGTAATAGCACCTCCTTTTAAAAACTGTGTATGCGCTGAATCAATAAATTAACACAAAAGAAAAACACTCATAATTGATAGTTGTCAGAAAAGATAAACCTGTATCTCAAAAATAAGCATGTATAAACTTGAATCTACAGCCTGGGAACTCCCAACTGAATCAAAGTTCTTATAAAGTCTTATGAGGCAGACTTTTATTAATGCATTCATTCATTTATATTTGGCAAAGATTTATTTTTTTCCAAGCATCTACAATGTTCCTGACACCATGGATAAAATAATAAGTGAGATGGCCACATTGCCTCCCTTAGTAAAGCTTAAGGGGAACATTTTATGAGTAGGAGTTTGGGTAATTTTAATCGGTTTGCTTAATCAGTTGATGCTGGTCCACTGAGGGTTGGTACCTAGCAAAACCATAATTGGTACTTGCTAATTAACTTATGATGATTATGATAATTGTGATTTCATTGTCCCACATGATGGATGTGATGGAAGTGGCTGTATTAGAAACGTTAAGCTAACCTATAAGTAACTAGTCAAAGTGCTTCTAGAAGAGACCAGTAATTAATGATCCATTTGGAAAAATCACTTTTGGAAAAATTTATTCCTGTCAGTGCAAATTATTACAACCTTTTATGAATTTCCTTGTACAAGATATAACTTATTTCTTACTAGTAATTTATCTTCTCAGCTTTGCTTTCAAAGAGTAAAAAATATGTGGGTAGTCTTGCCCTCTGGGCCCCACTCTACCATGATGGCAGGTCCGCTAAGGGAAACTAAATTGCTTCTATCAAGATTTTAGCTAAGATTTGTCTTTAATTAGTAACTCATTTTCTGTTGGAGAGAAGATAGGATTGACCCTTGAACTCACTTAATCTGTGGTTGTCTTCTTGAAGATGTTGGTTCAAGTTCTTTTATCAAACAGCTTCTCTAGAATGCTTCATTTCTCATTTATCTTTCACTTGATATTGGGACTAGTTCTAGTGATCAAGGCACATTTTTTTTGGCTTACTGTAACCTACTTCTTTGCCAATAAGTAGAGTTATTTTAGTAAGTGCTCAATAAATGTCTGTTGATGTAAAGTGAGGAGTTGGTCATTTAGATTTCATCATTTTCCAAATTCATGGAGCTGAGTTTGGCTATGTCTAAAAGGTAATTGTGCCTTTAAATGTCCTGTGTCGAGGATTCAAGTTCTAAAATGATCTGAGACAGAGACATCTGGAATGCCTCTTTTTCTTAATTTTGGTTGGCAGTGAACTTGGCCAGGAAATTAATGGAGTAAAAGGAATGATTCTTAGTAATCCAGTGATGAAAAGAATCAGAAAGAAGAAAATGCCTAAATTGCCCAGGGAGGAGAAAGTATTAACCATCTTCCGAGAGAATGCACATGCACATGGATATGATTTTTTTCAGTGTCTCCAATGTCAGAAAATCCTTGGTAGGCTGCCTCAGCTTAGGAATGGGATTCTAGGCTAGTGATGGATCATCCAATCCGCAAATGATGCCAGCCGAAAGGGCTGCTGTACAGCATATGAAGTCAAATTACAGTGAGACAAGCAGAAGAAAGCGATTAAATCCAGAAACAGGATTTGATTACTTAATTACCCAGGTCAGAATCAAAATTGGGTTCAGAATGCAGAGGTGTTATTTTTTGATGGCAGATGAGGTGGACAAAGTCAAAAATTCATTCGCTGATTATACCTTCCTTGATTAAAAAGAGGAAGAACCTGATGAGAAGCCTAATTTCTTCCTTTATGCTAAAAAAAATTCAATCGGTTTGCCTGGATGATGTATATTCAAATATTTAGTACAAGATCTACAGAAAAATCTTAAAAGACTGCTTGGAAGAAATGTAGCTTTTGTTTTCTTTCTTTTCTCTGTTAGTTGCCTGGTGAGTTGAATTATGACCCTTGTGAAAAGCCTACTGTTTATAGAAGTTCTGATCCAGACATCCAAAATTAGTGTGTCTGAAGCAAAGCAAAGCAAATTTTGTCCAGGTAGCATAGAACGGTGCATGGTTTCCTGAAAAAATTGGTGTTTGAGTTTGTTACCTAGTGATACAGAAATCATTTCTGTCTTTTGGTGACCTCAAAGAAGCTCAGGAATACGCTCAGTGCTTTGAGAGCATAGAAGGTCCACAGGAAAATGTTTTTAGTTCATTCAATATTTTATATGCGCATTCTCATTTTCCTCCCATGCCTGTGCTCTGTGTCCCAGGCCCCTCCTCTTCACGTCCATACACACTACACAAGCACACAGAATAAGCACTGTGTCTGTTTTTGCAATTAGGGCTTACTTTGAATCAGGTGGTTTTTAAGAAGAAGATACTGAGAAAAGGCCAAATTGGAATGGGCCTGAAATGTAACTCGATTCAAGCCCTCGGTTCATATTCAGCATCTACTTTGTATGTTTTCAGTAACTAGAAATATATTCTACTCAGATGACTCTTGCAGTAATGAGTAATTTTACTCAAAAACACTTCCTTGTACTTTATCAGAAGCTTATGTCACTTGGTCTAAATTCCAGTTTGGGGATCACATCTGATCCCTATTTCACAAGTTTACACTGCAAACATTATAGAACCTTTTGGGAAAATTTAAAGCAAAAGTCCAGAGACTAATATGTATAATGAGCACCCATGTTCCCACTGCCAACCTCAATAATTATCAACTCAAGGCCAATATTCTTTCATTTATTGCCTTCTACTCTGATTATCTCAGAGAGAATAGCACACTTCAGCACTGAATAGGCTTCAAGATAAGAGCTGTTTTTCATTAAAAAAACTGTAATATCATTATCATGTATAAAACATTATTTCTTTATATTATCAAATACCTAGTCAGTTTTCAAATTTCTCCTACTCTCGTGTAATTTTTTCTTTGTAATTTTTTGAGTCACGTGCCAAATAAGGTTCAGATGTTGTGATTGATTGATATATCTCTTAAATTTCCTTTATTCTATAGATTCCTTCTCATTTATTTTTTCTTCCAGAATTTTTGGTTGAAAAATTTAGGTTATTTTAAGCTTTATGTGATCTGAATTTTGCTGGCTGCATTCTCATGGAATATGTCTTTAACAAATTCTATCTCAATAAATGATAGGCAGTAAGGGCTAAAGGCTCAAATTCAAGTTCAATTTCATTTTAGAGAGGGTGAAGAAATACTACTGCTTGGTTGATGGTGTCTATTTGCATTTGAAGGTGTGACATGTCTACTTTGTGATATTAGCAGCTACCATTGCCAAGTAATCATTAAAGTTGGCCAGATAATAATATTCTTTTTCTGTGATGTCTTCTTCATTTACTGGCCAGTAAATTTTTATAAACAGAAACTTCTCACCAATTATTTGGTACAATAAGATACAGTTCCTTATAGGAAAGTCAAGATTAACGCTCAGTTTTTAAATGTTATTCTTTAGGAGTTACTGCACTAGCATTCACCAATGAGATTTTTTTTTCCTAGTTTGATTATAAATTCATGGAATTAAACATATTTGATGGTGTTTTCTTTATTGAAATTATAAGCCTCATTCTTGCTTAAATTGCCACATCTTTGGCAAGTAAAGGCCCATTCAAGTTGATTTCTAGGTCCTTTTGATGTGACCCCAGTATTCTTTTTTTAAAATTAAAAAAAAATTTTTTTGAGTTGGAATCTCACTCTGTCCCCAGGCTGGAGGACAGTGGCACGCTCCCGGCCACCATAGCCTTGACCTGCTGGGCTCTGGCAATCCTTCCGCCTCAGCCTTCCAAGTAGCTGGAACTACAGGCACGCGCCACCATGCTTGGCTAATTTCTTGATTAATTGTAGAGATGAAGTCTCGCCAAGTTGGTCAGGCTGATCTCTAACCTGTGGGCTCAGGCAGACCTTTCACCTGGGCCTCCCAAAGTGCTGGAATTATAGGCGTGAGCCACCATGCCCAGCCCTTTTTTTTAATTTAAAGAAAAAATGTGTTGAAGATCTGAAAAGCAATTCCTAAAAGATTGACTTTTCCAGAATACTAGCTACACAATGCATTGCATCTACATGAAACAAACCCCCTTCTTCAACAATTTGAGCAAAGATAAAATGCCTAAGGAACAACATGGATGACTTGCAAAGGATGAGCTCTTTAAGCACCATAAAAAAAAAAGGAGCACAAATCATGAGTATGTTCAGTTATATACACTGAATTAAACCTTTGGCATTATGAATCAGAGCATTTTGTCATACAGCATTAACACATATTATAAAATCGCGTAGAGTCAAAGGAATGGAAACACCAGCATTCAAAAGCAGCTTTGTCAACTAGGCAATAAAACACTCTACAGCATGTCTCTCTGTTGTCCATCATTGAATACACTGGTAGTCAGCATTCTTTTAATGTCCCTTTTTTTCTGGCATGATAAGCTATTCCATACTTATCTTGTATATTTTGTTTCAAAGCTAGAATCAACTGTTTCTCCAAGATGGTTTGTTTCTTCTTCTGTTTTTGAAATTGATATTAAAAGACCACAATATGAGGTCTGAGAGTCTCACTGCTATTGGGTTAGTCTTTAGGACATTTTAGTGAACAGAATTGGTTGTGCATTTTTTTATATGTAAGATATCTTATGAATTTATGCATTTTCTTTCTCTTTCTTTCTTTCTTTCTTTCTTTCTCTCTCTCTCTCTCTTTCTCTCTCTCTCTCTCTCTCTCTCTCTCTCTCTCTCTCTCCCCTCCCTCCCTCCCTCCCTCCCTTGTTTCTTCCCTCTTTCCTTCCCTTCCCTCCCTTTCCTTCCCTTTCCTTTCATCGCTATGCTGCCCAGGCAGTCTCAAGTGATCCTCCCACCTCCGCCTCCCAAAGTGCTGGGATTACATGTGTGAGCCACCACGCTCAACAAATATTTTCAATTTAAAAATCAATTCTACAGAGTCTATTAAATTTCCCTTCATCAATTTCACATCATCTTTTTCCCTTCTTGAAAATCCTTCCCTCAGAGTCACCAACATAATTACTCTTTGGTTTTATCTGAAACTATATGCAGAATCATAGTATTACCACTAGCACGTGATAGTGGCCAATACTTTAAATACCATATAGTTCTTTTTGTCTTTAAAAATATATCCAGCTGGGCTCGGTGGCTCAGCCTGTAATCCCGCGCTTTGGGAGGCCGAGGTGAGTGGATTGCCTGAGCCCTTCGAGACCCGCCTGAGGAATTTGGCAAGACCTCATCTCTACAATAGATCAAAAATTAGCCGGGTGTGGTAGTGCGCGCCTGTAGTTCCAGCTACTTGGAAGGCTGAGGCGGAAGGGGGGCCGGAGCCCCGCAGGTCGAGGCTGCGGTGGCCAGGAGCGGCCACTGCACTCCAGTCTGGGTGACAGAGTGAGACTCCAACTCAAAAAAATATATATATATATATATCCCACCCATGTCACATGGCCAAATTATTTGATCAAAATCACTTGGACTATTTTTCTCTCTACAAACATTTTGAAATGGCTCTCATACTGCCCAGGATCTTCTTAAGACCAACCATCCTCCGTCCTTTTTAAAATAAAAAAAAAAACCTTTGTTACATAATACATGATTTTAAGTCCACTCTACATCATAGTTTTTTGGGTTTCTTTTTTGGTTGACATGCTTTAGTTTATGTTCTCTGTGCTATCATTGGAAAGTTAGAAAATATTACAGAGATGGCATTGCTCTAGCTTGTACAGGCAATAATAGACGGAAGGTGGCAAAACCATCTGTTCCAGCAACCCGATGCCCTGGAAATAAATATTCCATCTTGAAGGGATGACATTAACTCTACTAGGTCCATGCACAATGGCGTATAATTATTTCCCCCTAATGTGCCTATTTTAGAAAAGAATGTGTTGCACTTGCCATTCTTTATTAGTTTGAAAGGCGAGGTAAAGCAGCACTGGAAACATTTCTAATTGTAGAATTTTGTCAAGAGAATGAAAGATTAAAGAGATCCGTAATGATCAAGCTTGATGCATTCTGGACAAGTGAAAGGGAATGTGCAGTGAACAAATCATTTAAACTAGTCGTACACACTAATGATAATCGAATTTGTTCTATCCTCCCAGGACCTAAGAACTAGGAGTTACTACAGACTGCTCAATAAAGGCATTAATTTAATGTGTAACAGAAGGGAAAATGAAGGAAAGAAACAGGAAATGCAATTCCCACAGAAAAAAGTCAATTGGTAATGATTTCATTCATTCAACAACATTTATTGAACTCCTGTGTGTCAGGCATGATTCAACTTGCTGGAGATAACGAATATGCAAAGGTTATGTACTCTGCTCACTGGCGGGTCATCGTCAAGACTGAGAAACAACTAACTTTTTGTCAGATCTGATAGCATAGTGCAGGCATGCACAAAGTACTGTGTGAACCCTGCAGGTGGATTCAAGCATCTTGATGTCGTTAAGGTCTTTGGTTTGATGGCATGGGCCTTAAGTACCTAATGTGAGAAATAGATGCGTGTTATACGTCAGAATTGCCTGATGATACAGAAGAGGATTTCTTTGCAGGCAAATGAACAATTTCCACACAATTATTCCATGGAAAGTTACTTCTAAGGATTCGTAATAGGCATCTCCAAAGTCAAGTTGTTTGGGACATGCTGGTTTGAGCAAACTTAAAAATGTATTTACAGCTGGACTTCTTATAGACTTGATTAACTGAATAGGCTTTGTGAATTGACAAGAGAGAGATGTAAATAGGCAGTGTTTGCTTACCTAACCTATTTAGGTCATTTACCGTTTACCTATTTAACCTATTTGCCATTTGTTCAGAGGATGCATTTTATACAAAGTATTGTATCAAGAGATTGAGTTGTAAGTGATCAGAAAATTCAATCCAAACTGGAGGTAAGAAAAAACAGTGAAAGGAGGAGGTAATTCCTTGGCTTCTGCAAGTCTGGCACGCCTCGCTTGATCCAGGTGGCAAAGCAGGGCTCCAGGAATTTACTTCTTTCTGCCACTTAGAGCGCCTCTGATTCTCCGATTGCCAGATTCATTCTCAAACAAGCGTTCTGCTTCGGGTTGCAAGATAACTGTCAGGAGCTAGCTCGAACCTGATGGGATAAAATGAAGGCCTTTGCCTTGGGATGCCAAGAATAATTCTTGGGGGTACACACTTTCTTCTCCATCTCTCCTTACTTCTTGCTGTCCTTGTTTTCTATCCACTGAGGCTTGAGTGCCTTGTTGGCTATCTTTGGGACAAAGTGATTTAGAGGGAGAACAGTATGTAAGAGTGCACAGAGGATCATGAGGCTTGAGAAAGGCGGTCATCACACCTCCAAAGAAATCTTGGGACATGGGCCGGCATCCATTAAGTCGACGTAGCAAAGGCAACTATTGATAAGCCCTCTACAGCCTTCAAGAAGACACAGCTAGCATGCTGCCTCAGTCCGGGCAAGCTTGGTGTGGCCCAAAAGGGCAGTGGGTGATCTGTGGCACTGGAGTGGCTTCCGTGTGACTCTTGTTGCTGCTAGATGCAACTGCCTCTCCCTGGATCATCTTGCAGACTCTCTTTATGGCCTGAGCTCTATGTTCACATCCTTTTGGGTCCTAATCTTTAGATAATTCTTAAAATATCATGTCTGTGGTAGGTTCCCCTCCCAATAGCTTGCTTTGATAAATTTGAAACGTACAGACAAGTTGAAAGAATAGTACAATAAACACACATATTCCATTCGTCTGAATTTACCAAAAGTTAATATACACAAAAGAGAGGGGACTCAAAAAAAATCTGAAATTTTTAAATTAAAAATTGTGTGTTTATTCTTACATGTTTAAACTTCAGTCACCTTTACTCTCTGTTTGATGCAATACATCTATTGAGATGCTTTTTCCACTGCTCAAAATAGTTTCTGAACTTATCCATTTTGATGCTTTCTAGTGCTTCTGCCATTTTTTTGTTTCACCTCCTCCACATCAGCAAAATGTTTCCCTTTGAGAATTTTTTTCATCTGAGGAAACAACAGCAACAACAAAAAAGTCCTTTGTGATGAGTCAGGTGAATAGGGAGGGTTGGCCATGGAGGTCATGATGTTTTTGGTCATAAACTGATCACCACTCAGTGTGGTGTGGACAGGTGGACTCATAAATCATCCATCATGAAATGGGCAAACACATTGAAAGACCCTCCAGAAAAAAATTAGCTGAAGCCAAACACAGCCTGACACAACAATGTAACTGGTACACTGACGTTAATGAGTTCCTAGAATACTTACTAGTGGGAAAAATTGTACTACAAGGGGCTGCCTTCCATAAACCATTCTGGCTTTTTGGGGTCCCCACCCCCATACAAAATTTTTTTCCTGAACTCTGAAAGTAAGTTGCAGACCTTGTGGAAATGCACCTCCAGAAATTTTAGGATGCGTCTCCTAAGAACAATATTCATCTGTATTACCAATGTACGGCCCTCAAAATTATTGGTGATTTTGTCAGAATTACTGTCCATATTCAAATTTTCCCAGTTGTCACAAGGATGTTTTTTGTAGATCTTTCTCTTTTGATCCAGAACTCAGGGCATATATTGCCATTGTGTGTTCTGTCTCTAACTCCTTTAATCTAGAAGGGCTCCCCTGCATTACGGGGGAAGAGGAAGAAGGAGGGTGGGGCAGGAAGTGATATTTTATGTTGCTGAATTTGATGAAACCAGGCATGTGGTTTGTGGGATAAATCTCACCTTGGATTTGTTGGGTTTATTTTTCCAGGACTAGTTGAGGGTTTAAACATTCTTATTTATTTATTTATTATAAAGATGTAGGGAAGCCGGGCTCGATGGCTCAGCCTGTAATCCTGCGCCTTGGGAGGCTGAGGTGAGTGGATTGCCTGAGCCCGCGGGTTTGAGACCCGCCTGGGCAACTTGGTGAGACCTCATCTCTACAATAAATCAAAACATTAGCCGGGTGTGGTAGTGCGCACCTGTAGTTCCAGCTACTTGGAAGGCTGAGGCGGAAGGGTCCCTGGAGCCCAGCAGGTCGAGGCTGCGGTGGCTGGGAGCGTGCCACTGCACTCCAGTCTGGGCGACAGAGTGAGACTCCAACTCAAAAAAAAAAAAGTGTCATGAAAAAATTAAGATTTTTTTTCTTCTTATAAAGCCTTTGTCCTGGACTCTCTTTAACGATTCTGAGTAAAAGCTGTGGCAGCACTTTGATGGAACAGAATTTCAATTAAAGAACAGTCATTTAGGCCTCGGAAGTTTGAAGATCTGATCCCATGTCCTTGCTCTGTGCCCTGCTAGTACCATGTAACCTGGAGCCGAGCTGGATTGTAGAGTAGCTAATATATACTGCTGGTTGGCAGGGCTCCTATTTAAGTAGCATTTATTAGCTGGGTGTTAATATTATTTATTTATATTGAATTGGAGTCTCACTCTGGCACCCAGGTTAGAGTGCAGTGGCACGCTCACAGCCACCGCAGTCTCGACCTGCTGGGCTCAGGCGATCCTTCCGCCTCAGCCTTCCAAGTAGCTGGAACCACAGGTATGCGTTGACCACGATCCGCTAATTTTTTGGCTTATTGTAGAGACGAGGTCTCGCCAAGTTGCCTGGACTAATCTGGAACCCCTGGGCTCAGGCAATTCTCTTGCCTCCACTTCCCAAAGTGCTAGAATTACAGGTGTGAGCCATTGCACCTGACTGTTTTTGGGTCATCTTAATAGCATACAAAGTAGAAACAATTCAAATAAATGTACAATATGAAACAGTGGCTCAAAGCAAAAACACGAAAATATACAATAGACGACAGGATTTTTTTTGTTTTTGTTTTTGTTTTTTTTTGAGTTGGAGTCTCTCTCCGTCACCCAGACTGGAGTGCGGTGGCCGGGAGCGGCCGGGAGCGGCCGGGAGCGGCCACCGCAGCCTCAACCCGCTGGGCTCCAGCGATCCTCCCGCCTCAGCCTTCCGAGCAGCCGGAACTATAGGCGCACGCTACCACACCCAGCTAATTTTTTATTTTTTTTTTTTATTGTAGAGATGAGGTCTCACCTGCCCAGGCGGGTCTCGAACCCGCGGGCTCAGGCAATTCACTCACCTCGGCCTCCCAAAGCGCGGGATTACAGGCTGAGCCACCGAGCCTGGCTGACAACAGGATTTTTAAAACCCTTGAGAGACTGGGCATGGTGGCTCAAGTCTGTAGTCCCAGCACTTTGGGAGGCCCAAGTGGGAGGACTACTTGAGGCCGGGAGTTGGAGACCGACCAGCCTGGGCAACATAGCAGGTAGCAGGACCTTAT
>CAUYQG010169121.1:0-15431 GCA_963574415.1 Tarsius wallacei | reverse complement strand
CATATATTCAGGGGTCTAATATTTGTTTGAAGATTTTTAAAGGTATGTAAAAATACTTACATGGGCACACTTGTAAGTGTGGCATACTAACTAGGACAGTGGGTCTTTTTTTTTTTTTTGAGTTGGAGTCTCACTCCATCGCCCAGACTGGAGTGCAGTGGCCGTTCCCGGCCACCGCAGCCTCGACCTGCTGGGATGCAGCAATCCTTCCGCCTCAGCCTTCCAAGTAGCTGGAACTACAGGCGCGCGCTACCACGCCCAGCTAATTTCTGATTTGTTGTAGAGATAAGGTCTCGCCAAGTTGCCTGGGCTGGTCTCGAACCCGCAGGCTCAGGCAGTCCACTCACCTCAGCCTCCCAAAGCATGGCATTACAGGCTGAGCCACTGAGCCCGGCTGGGTCTTTTTTCTTAAACACTCATCCTAGCATAGACACAAAAGCCCCTTTCCAGGTTCAGATTCGGAAGGGCTCCCTGCAAGCAGTGAAGAGGGCAGAAGAAGTCAAGGGTTCAGAAGATGACTCAGTTGTAGAGGAAGGTTCTCGCTTGCTCTCACAACCCTTTGAAAGAAATGCCACTTGTAGGTCTTAACATTACCTGCCCCAGGGAAGAAACGTCCTTCAGGAGATGGCTGCAGGTTGGGGAGCCAGGAAACCCAGATTCAAATCCTGGTTCTTACTAGGCACTTAGTGGCTGTGCAACCTCAGGGCCAATGCCGACTGTGCAGAGTCGTCTCTAGGATTAAACAAGATCAGGTGTGCAAATTTCCAACACCATGGTGTCAGCACCCTCATTGGTTGGTGGCCTTGGTCATTGGCATTCATTCCTTAGCCAAACCTAGGACTTCCCATATAAATGTAACTATAGAGAACTGACCAGCAGCTTCCAAGTGTCCCTTGAGTGTCACCTCTCTTAGGTCCCCTGCCTGCAGGACCCATCTCCATTAATATGGACACAAGGTACAACCCCTCCCCGCTGCTTCTCCTTAGCACAGCTCACCCAGACTGAAACTTGTAAAGCCAAACTTTACTAAATCCTAGTGGGACAAAAATCAACCCCAACTTATGGAGCATGAGCTGCTTCATCTCATGATGTTCTCTCCAAGTCCAGCCTCTCCCAGCGCAAAGATTCGGCTTCAGGGGCTGGTTGTGGATTGAGAACTTCTGCCTAGGTAGATAATGTATGATATACAGTTTTTCTTTTTCTTTCTTCTTCTTCTTCTTTTTTTTTTTTTTTTTTTTTTGGCTATTTATAAAATCCTATAGCCTTTAGCAAAAATGAAATAAAATTAAAAGTTCCTAAAGTGGAGAAAGAGCCCCCAGGGTATAGTTTCAGCACTGAGAAGCTACCAGGCTCTCCTGCATTTTCATAATGCTACTTGCAGGCTGGAGTGTGGATTTTCAAATAGCCTGGGGGTGTCCTCTGGTGTTGGAATAGGATGCAAATGTCAACCAGCCCCTTCAATCTTGTTCCTTCAGTCCTCCATCTTTCTCCAGACCCCCGGGGCCGTGTTACTGCAAAAGGACACTTGCTTTTAGAGAAATTACCCCTTGTTTAACACTCATTCCTTCAGCAAATGGAGAGCTATAGAAGAAGAATGGGGCTAACAGAGCAAATCCTAAAACGGAATTCGAGCCAACAAAAGTGAAGCCCATAACCGGGTGTCTGAGACTTTGGCCTCAATTACCTGTTACATTTTTGCTGCTGCCACCAATCTGCCTGGGGCATCTCTTCCTCATACCCGTTGATATCTGGCCTCAGTAGTTCAACCTCACCCCTTCATCCTATCAACCCTGTTAATCTAACTTTATTCCCTGCAAGGGCTAGCAAGCTTCACTGCCCTCTACCCTGTCTCCCTGCCCTTCCTTCCCTAATCTTCTCAACCCAAGCTAGAGCCAGCTACATCAATCATGGAGCCAAGTATAAAATGAAAATATAGGGTCCTTGTTCAAAAATTAAGAATCTAAAGACAGTAACAGAGCATTAAACCAAGTATGGGACCCTTTGGTGTGTGGGGCTCTGGAATACCATACAGTCATATGGCCAGGAGCTGGTGCTGACTCATACCACTCTCAGCTGTCCTTGCCCTTGGCCTAAGGGGCCTGAGATGTTATTCAAAGATTCTCCCCTTGGGTTGAGAGTTGACAGCATCCTCTGAGATCACCTTATACCCGTCCATATAGCCATCTTAATAGTAACCTAGTTGAAACCACATCATCTAGCATTTTTTTTCTTTAAATGCCACCTAAAAATTAAAACTGATCTGACGTCCAGTTACTGACACCTCTTCCATTTTCCTTGTCCACATGATCTGTTTATTCATTCACTCCAAAAACAAAAAAATAGCGCCCACTGTATGCCATGTACTGTGTTGGTCTCTATGCATTGGAATAAATTGAGATCGGATCCCTGACCTCTAGAAAGCAGAAGAGACAAACTTCTGAGTATGAGCAGATAGTTACAAAGCCACATGGCAAATGCAGTAACAGAGATGAACAAGTATCCTGGAACCAAATAGGACAAGACTGCTATAGGGAGATTGTAAAGAGGGTTGAAGGGGATGGGCTTTGGTGCTGAACCTTAAAGAAAGAGCTCTCTCTGTGAATAAGAAGAGAGAGCCTTGCAGAAAAGGAACAAGGCAGACAAAGGCCAGGCAGCCGCAGTGAGCCCAACATGATTCAGAAAGTTTGCAGTATGGGGCAGGGGGAAGTTAGGGCAAGAGGGTGTACCAAGAACAAAAGGAAGATTGGGGCTGGACTCTAAGAGGCTTTTAATACCAAATTAAATAGTTTACATTTTATCCAATAGGTAACTGGAACCCACCAAAGAGGGGAAGGAGATGTGGTCAGATCTGTGTCCTAGCAAAAGCATGAAGAGCAAATTGGAAGGGCTCCAGAAGAGAGGTGGTGTATCTGGAGGCGATTGCAGTTTCCAGGTCAAATCACAAGGGTTTAAATGTAGACCACAAGTTCTCAAAAGGATAACAATTTTGCCTCCCAGGAAATGTCTGGCAGTGTCTGAAGATATTGTTTGTCACAACAGAGTGGGGACTGCTATTGACATCTAGCAGGTCAAGGCCAGGGATATTGCTAAACATCCTGCCATGCACAACAAAGCATTATCAGGCTCAAAATATCAATGGTGCCGAGGTTACAGCATGACCAGGTTTATACGCCTGCCGTCCAGAAAAACTGAGACTAACACAGCCATTACAGTAGAGAAAAGAGTTTAATATTGTAAAGCAGCTGAGTGAGGAGGATGGGAGATATTTCTCAAATCTGCTTCCCAGAGAATTCCAAAGCTAGGTTTTTTCAAAGGTATTTGGTGGACTGGGGGCTAGGAATGGCTGATCAGTTGATGGTGTCATAGGGGTGTTGAAACTGCCTTCATGTGACAGAGTCAGTTTCTGGAAGGGAGGCATTACAAGACCAGTGGAGGCAGCTTCCTGGTATGTATTCTGGACCAAGGTGAGGCCTCAGGTCCATCCAAGCTTGAAAAATCTCTAACATACCATTCTTAAGTTTTACAACAGATGCTATCTATAAAGCATGTCCCATGACCATCAGCCATTACCCCCTGGACAGTGAGCCATTACAGAGGTAGTTTAGTAGGAAGGTATGTGGGAGGTGGGGTCTTTGGAGATGTGAGCCATTTTTGTCCCTCAAGGAGATCTGTGCATTCTTAGATTCACTGTTGAAAGGAAATTCTGTTTATCAGCCTCATGGGCAGCTTCCCCCACCCCCCAGGGGTAAGGGCATGAAGATTATCAATTGCCCTCTATTGGAGTGAAAGCAAACTTAGAAACAGCAGATTTGTTAAGTTCTAACCATAGCTGCAGCTTTTCAGAATCTGGCCACTCCTCACCACTTCCACCCCTGCAACTCTGACCCCTGCAACCATGCTTGCCCACCAGGACTATTACAACAGCCTCTATTGCAACGGCTACTTGTTTCTGCATGGCACCCCTCACTCTATTGCATTCTCTCTCTAGCAGCACTGTCAGACTGTATCTGCTAAAGAGCAGGCCAATTCCTGCCTCTACACAAACCTGACAGAGGTTTCCCATCTGGCGCAGAGTACAAGCCAGAGGTCCTATGATATGCTTGGAGGTCCTAGGGGATCTGGTCCTTGTCACTCTTTGAGCCCGTCTCCCATCACTCACCCCTGTTGACATCGGCCTCCTCAACCTGCACTGAGCACTTTGCACTTTGTTTGATACTCTTCTCGCTAAAATGTGAGCCCCACGGACGGTTTGGTTTTGTTTGTTGGCTGCTGTGTCTCAGCCTGTAGAAGAGTCCCTGGTGCAGAATGGGTGTTCCATGAACATTTGTTGAGTGAATTAATAACTATCAAGAGTAAACCAGGCCAGGCACAGTGACTTTGGAGGCCAAGACGGGAGAATTGCTTGAGCCCAGGAGTTCAAGACCAGCCTAAGAAACATAGTGAGACCATATCTCTACAAAAAATTAAAATAAAAAAAAGCCAGGTGTGGTGGCATGCACCAGTAACCCCGGTTACTTAGGAGGCTGAGGCAGAAGGATCACCTGAGCCCAGGAGATCAAGGCTATGGTAAGCTGTGATCGTGCCACTGCCCTCCAACCTGGGTAACAGAGAGAGACTTGGACTCAAAAACAAAAAATCAAGAATAAACTCACCAGTCGATGGTGGAAGAAGGGCTGGTACTTGAAGGTATTCTCCCATATCAGGGTGGAGTTGCCCAAGCCAAACCAGTGTCCTTGCTTTTGGAAAATGGTAGTTTTCTGTTTTGCAAACCAGTCTGTGCTAATCAGGGACAAAAGCTATGATGCTGACTTCATTAGTATAAAGATCTAATCAAGTGGCTTCTCTGGTACACCTCTAGCAGGTCTTGGTGAGGGCACCCCTGGCTCGATTTCTTTCTTGTGGTTGTATTTTTTTTAATCCCATTCTCTAGATTATCTCAAATTATCTCTAATGGGTTGTGACTTTCTGGAAGCAAAACATCACAATTTAGCAAAGGGACATCTGTGATCTGTGATCTCTGACCTTCTAGACCCGAGATACTAAGCACTGTCCCCTCCCCAAGACTGGGCTTTCTGTCCTCTACCATATCTCCATCCCCAAGTGCCTTGGTTCTGCCCCTTTAAGAAAGGGAGGCAGCCAAGAACTTAAAGAACATGGTCTTTGCCCGAGTGTTATCTCTAACTGTCACCGAACATTAACCCCAAGAAGGAGAAACTGTACTCGAGAACTCGAGGTCACCTCCAATAGGGAGGGGTCAGTCCCCAGACACGAAGCATGGTGAGCCAGGGATGAGAGATGGCCAGGTATTAGAGCCCATATTCCAGAAAATAACATCTCAAGTTCCTTGGCCACGATGTGCACAAACATAAGTCAAAAGCAACAGCCTTACCCCAGCTTTTCTGCCCAAGAACTCTGCTCACCTCAGCCTTCTAAGGGGCCTGTCTTAAAGGCTTCTCTGTCTCCTTGATTTCCACTGTGCTCCTTCAAGACCCCCTTTACCTCGCATTTTTATAGAAGTGTGCAGCAGTTCCTTACTCTGACCATCTCCTCCCAGACATCTCCTGATCCCCACTTCCTCAGCACAGGGTCACAAACCTCGCCCCACCCCCCTCAGCGGTCCCCACCCTGCCCTATGTCCCGGGAACACACTGCATCTCAGCTCTGGGACTCTGCTTCTGACCACGCCATGCCCAGCATTTCCTCTTCCTCCTAAGTTCCTCTCTTACCCCAAGACCCCACACAGGCTCTGTCCTGTGGATCCTTAGGGGAGCAGGCCCCAGAGCACAGGGCTCAGAACTCACCTGGCTAAGGCCGGGATCTCTGCAATGAAGCATGTGAAGAAAGTGTGCTAGATTGCATAGCATCCCCCCAAATTTCATGTCCTTCCCAAAACCTCAGAATGTGATCTTATTTGGAAACAGGATCATCACAGATGAATTGGTGCAGATAAGGTCATACTGGAATAGGGCGGACCCTTAGTTTCATGATTGGTGTCCTTGTAAGAAGTGTCACAAAGACAAGAAGGACATCATGTAAGGACACAGATTGGAATGATATGTCCACAAGCCAAGGTATTGCTCTATCACATAAGTTGGTGTGCAGTAGCACGATAATAACTCACTACAGCCTCGAACTCCTAGGTTCAAGTGATCTTCTCAGCTCAGCCTCCTGAGTACCTAGGACTACAGACAGCACCATGCCTGGCTATTTGTTTAACTTTTTGTATAGACAAGGACTCACTATGTTGTTCAGGCTGGTCTTGAACTCCTGGCCTCAAGCAATCCTCCCGCCTTGGCCTCTCAAATTGCCAAGATCACAGGAGTGAGCCCAGCCACATATTTTCACATGTGCTCTATCATTCTATCAAACAGGATGAATATCCTGTTTCTTCCCACACTCTTAAGATCCATTTTTGGGAGTTGCTGTGTGGACATCCACACCTTTGCTTCCACCAGCTGCACAGCACTCTGTGGTGTGCACTGATGGCTCTCCTGGGGGTGGGCTCACTTGGATGGCCCCCAGCTCTCTGTTTCCACAGCCACTTGTGTCTGCGTCCTCCCTCTGAGCCTGTGTGAGAATCTCTTTGGCAGGTATTTCAAGAGGCAGAATTGCTGAGTCTGGAATCCCTGCAACTCCCTCATCTGCCCACGCCCTGGAAAGTGCACTCTAGAACAGCTGTGCCGTCGACGACTCCCCACAAGCCACACGTGAAGTCCCTATTTTCCCACGTCTCCACCAACACTTGGCATCACCCAGCTTACTCGGTTCAGCCAATCACGGGTACAAAATTATATCTCATTGTTGAATATTTTCCATTTTTCTGATAACCACTACATTTGGGCATGTTTTCGTCTCCTCCCAGCATAAGTACTGCCTGCCTCAGTCTCCCCTCTTCTCTGTGCCACAGCCGTAGCCATCCTGACCCACTTCCTCTCAGCCAAGTCTCCCCTCCTTTCTGAATTCTGTCAGAGTTGCAGAGACGGTTAGTAAGGCTTCCAGACTCTCAGCTCAGTGGCTTCTTCACCCAAGTTGTTCTGCCTCTGGTGCCCTATTCTACCTGTGGGTCAAATTCCCTGTTTTTCTGTGGGTGTCAGTCTCTATCAGCCACTGCCTTGGTCCACATGTTGGATTCAGGTAAGATTACTGGCTAGGAAATTTCCCCTTGTCCTTATCTCTGCCTCTGAAATATAGCACCTACATTAACAGATTGTGGCATTGCACAGCACATAGCAGAGAAAGCTAAGGCAAATTCTTGTGGAAGGTGGCACTGTGACAGGAATAATGGGGAGACAACCTAGGATACATGTGCCACATCAGCGAGCACCCCCTCGCACACACACCCTCTCATGCCCTGAGGGGTTCTTCGCCACAGGCCCCTCCTTGGCCAGCCCATGCCTCACCCTATCCCTCCCTGCAGGGCGGGGTCTAATAGACTTTAAGAAGGAGTCAGAGATTAGCTCAGGGACAAAGGCTGGCAGCAGAGGTGAGCCAGGAGCAGAGCACACAGGTGCGTTCTGATGGGATATTTGGGGAGAGTCGAGAAGGAGCTGGCTGGGACGAAAAGACACAAATGAAGGTCATGGAGTAAGGGGCAGGAGAAACAGGACCCAGAGGGAGGAGGACCAGGAAGCAAGGGCAGGAGTCCCGCACGTCGCAGAAGGCACCAGGATGCTCAGGGGCAGGCATCAGCTAACCAGGGCCGAGAGAAAGGAAGGCGCAGCGAGGGCTGAGTGAGGGAGGAGAGGGCATGTTTCCTTTCCCTCACAGAGGTCTCACCAGCCGCCAAGTCTCCCTTTTCCGTGATGGCTCCATTGCCATCGACCATTTCCCCACTGCCAGTGCACATGGGAACAGAGGGCTGCCCTGGGAGGGTGAAGGTCTCTTCCGCATCGCTCTCTCTGGCAAAGCAAAAAGAAATTGGGGGATAAGGAAGTATAATAAAGGAGGCTCGCAGGAGGTTGAGGCTGCAATAGCCGTGATCTTGCCACTGCACTCCAGCCTAGGTGACAGAGTGAGACTCTGACTCAAAAAGAAAATAAGATACAAAGGAGGCTCAGCCATGAAACGACATGGGGTACCCTAAATGCATACTGCTAAGTGAAAGAGACAGTTCCGGCCAGCGGCAGCAGCAGTCTCACAGAGACTCCTCACACAGCGGGGCCTGGCAGGGAGCACCACCCAGGCACAAGGGAGCACACAGTGGCGGCCACCAAGGTCTCCCAGTCCTGCAGGAGACTCTCAGCTACATGCACAGGAGTTAATTGGCAGCTTGGGAGATGAAATTAGGAGGTGAAGACCCTGAGCACACCTTCCTTCCAAAAGGGAAGGAAAAAGGCACTGTTACCTGAGATGACAACTTCCCCCTGAGGTGCCCTTCTAGTAGCCTTGGATGGTTAAGAGACCACAACTTGAGTGTCTCAAGTGGGTGATGGGGGTAAAGAAGGCTGGGCAGGACTAGCCACCTCAACCTCACTGTCACAGACACAGGTATATAGCCTAGTCACAGTTGAATCACTCTACATTGCTTCAAACTTTAAATGTGCTGGTGTTGACAGATTGCATTTAATTTTAAAACAAGAGTAGCTAACATTTCTTGTATGTATCCTATAAGGTAGGCACTGTTACAAACACTATATTTACTGTCTTATCAATTTCTCTCCACAACCCTAGGAGGTAGGTACTGTTGTTATTTCCATTTTGTGGTATAGAAAATAAAGGCCCAGCTAATCCTAGTGGCATGAGTTATTAGGACTCAAACCCAGGCAGCCTGACTCCAGAGCCTATCCATTGAACGTCTACACTAAATTCCAAAGTGTGTCTACCTAGAAAGTGTTTTGTTGTGTCAGGGCCGAGATTCGCTCAGGAACAAAGGTTGGTAGCAGAAGTGAGCCAGGAGCAGAGTACACAGGTGAGTTCTAATGGGATATTTGGGGTTTGGGCCAGAAGTCAAAACGAAAATGTAGTTTTGCTGTTGGTACAAGTGTCTGCCTCTCCAGGACACAATAAGCACTTTGGGGCTTGGACAGGGGCACACCCTAGCCGCTGTGATTCATAGCACGCCTAGCTAAGTAATCTAATGGTGGCAAGTTAAGAGCCTGTGTGCTACCCTGCTGAAATAATGCACAAAAATAAAGGAATTCTCCTGGGTAAGAAAGTCCACAGGATCATAAGAGGTTTACAGAGGAGTGAGGGCAGGACAGTTAAAATCAGTGGAGGCCGGGTGTGGTGGCTCATGCCTATAATACCAGCACTTTGGGAGACAGAGTTGAGAAGACTGCCTGGGCCCAGGGGGTCAAGACCAGCCTGGGCAACCTGGCAAGACCTCGTCTCTACAGTAAATCAAAAAGTTAGCCAGGCATAGTGGTGTGCGCTTGTAGTTCCAGCTACTTGGAAGGCTGAGGCAGAAGGTCGAGGCTGAGCCCTGCAGGTTGAGCTGCGGTAGCCATGAGCCTGTCACTGCACTCCAACGTGGGCAACAGAGTGAGACTCCGACTCAAAAAAAAAATCAGTGGAAGCACAGGCAGGGTCCTGGACAGCGACAGTGTAGGGCACTGTGTACGGCACCCAACTGCCTCTAGCTTGGGGCTAGGCAAGGGGAGGGAGTATAGTCTGTAGGAGAACCCCGAGGCTGAGGAAGGTGGTACTCTAAGGCCTTGGCCTGACGGAAACCTATTTCTTCTCATGAGACAACTAAGCAGCCGGGCTCGGTGGCTCAGCCTGTAATCCCGTGTCTTGGGAGGCTGAGGTGAGTGGACTGCCTGAGCCCACGGGTTCGAGACCCACCTGGGCAACTTGGCGAGACCTTGTCTCTACAATAAATAAAAAAATTAGCTGGGCGTGGTAGCGCACGCCTATAGTTCCAGCTACTTGGAAGGCTGAGGCGGAAGGATCACTGGAGCCCAGCAGGTCGAGGCTGCGGTGGCCAGGAGCGGCCACTGCACTCCAGTCTGGGCAACGGAGTGAGACTCCAACTCAAAAAAAAAAAAAGACAACTAAACTTGTGTCCTCTACTACATTCCAGAGCGATGGGACGTGAGACCCTGGCCCTCGGCTGGGCCATGGCTGCCATCCTGCTGCTGCAGATGGCTGGGGCAGAACATTCCTCGGGGACCGCACACAATAAGGCTGGGGTGTTTGCAGACCTGAGCGCCCAAGAACTGAAGGCCGTGCACAGCTTCCTGCAGTCCAGGAAAGAGCTGAGGCTGCAGCCCTCCGCAGCCCCAACCATGGCCAAGAACAGCATATTCCTCATCGAGATGCTGCTGCCCAAGAAGCGACATGTGCTGAGATTTCTGGATAAAGGTGAAAGGCGTCCTGTTCGGGAAGCGCGTGCCATCGTCTTCTTTGGAGCCCAGGAGCATCCCAATGTCACTGAGTTTGCTGTGGGGCCCCTCCCATGGCCCTACTACATGCGAGTGCTGTCCCCCAGGCCTGGACACCAGTTCTCCTGGACATCCCGACCCGTCACCATGGTAGAGTACACCCTCCTCCACCACACCCTGCAGGCAGCCATCAGGCCCCTGCATCAGTTTTTCCTTGACACCACAGGCTTCTCATTCCAAGACTGCCACAGCCGATGCCTGACCTTCACCGACATTTCCCCCCGGGGCTTGGCTTCTGGAGAGCGCCGCAGCTGGTTTATCATTCAGCTCAATGTAGAAGGCTATTTCTTGCACCCCACTGGGCTGGAGCTCCTTGTGGATCATGGGAGTATAGACGCCCGGCACTGGGTGGTGGAGCAGGTGTGGTACAATGGAAAGTTCTACAGAAGCCCAGAAGAACTGGCTCAGAAGTATGCCAACCGAGAGGTGGACGTGGTGGTCCTGGAGCACCCACCACCCAAGCACGAAGGGCAGGAGAACATGGAGGAGACGCCCCTCTTCTCCTCCTATAAGCTCCGCGGGGACTTCCCCAGCCCTATCAGTGTGAACGGCCCTCGCTTGGTCCAGCCCCACGGCCCTCGCTACAGGCTGGAGGGCAACACCGTGCGCTATGGGGGCTGGAGCTTTGCCTTCCGGCTGCGCACCTCCTCTGGGCTGCAGGTCCTGAACGTGCACTTTGGTGGAGAGCGCATTGCCTATGAGGTCAGCGTGCAAGATGCCGTGGCACTGTATGGAGGACACACACCTGCGGGCATGCAGACCAAGTACATCGACGTGGGCTGGGGCCTGGGCAGCGTTACCCATGAGTTAGCCCCTGGCATCGACTGCCCGGAGACTGCCACCTTCCTGGACGCCTTCCACTACTATGACGTCGATGAGCCTGTCCGCTATCCCCGAGCTCTCTGCCTCTTTGAGATGCCCACAGGAGTTCCCACTCGGCGGCACTTTAATTCCAACTTTAAAGGTGGCTTCAACTTCTATGCAGGGCTGAAGGGTCAGGTGCTGGTGCTGCGGACGACTTCAACCGTCTACAATTATGATTACATTTGGGACTTCATCTTCTACTCCAACGGGGTGATGGAGGCAAAGATGCATGCCACCGGCTATGTCCATGCCACCTTCTACACCCCTGAAGGGCTGCACCACGGCACCCGCCTGCACACCCACCTGATTGGCAACATGCACACCCACTTAGTACATTACCGCATCGACCTGGACGTGGCAGGTAGGAATCAAAGCAAGGTTCTCCCATTCAAACTCCCTGGTGGGCATAAAATCAGGAGTATTTGCTGGACCTGCTTCTGTGACACCCAAAGCTGGAAATGTGTATACCCCCTGAAAAACGGTGAAAGTAAATAGTGCCAAGGGTTGCCCTGGAAGCAACAGTGTGAACCCTCTCCTGGCCTTGGGGCTGTGTATGGGGCAGGGGAGGGGATGGTGCCCAGGAGACTAAAAAAAAAATCACTACCTAGCACTTTGATTTGGAGTAGTGTCCTCTGGGAATACTCGGTGTGTCTCCTGGGTGATGTCACCACAAAAGAACAGCATGGGTGTAATGATAGGTTGGCCTGATGCCAAAGCACGTAAGAGAAAAGGGCCGCCAGGTCCAGATAGATGGCTCCCACCCCTCAGTCCCAGGCACCTCTCTGGACACAGTCTCTCACACCTGAAGAAAGATGGGCTGCCCCTTCCCTTGGATTGTACCAAAGCAAACAGGCATGAGCACAGCTCTCTTGAGAGGAACTGCCCAGAGTCACAATGGAATCCCTGCAGCTGCCCAGGGCATCCCCCAACATCCCGTTCATTCCTGATGGTTACCTGCTGCATATGTGGTCTAGGATGGAGATCCCAGTGTAGAATGAGAAAGGTTCAGTTCCCACAGCTTGATTCTCATGCTCCTTCTCCCTGCCTGCCTCCAGGCACCAAGAATAGTTTTCAGACTCTGCAGATGAAGCTAGAAAACACCACCAACCCCTGGAGCCCAAGACACCGCCTGGTCCAGCCAGCTCTGGAGCAGACGCAGTATTCCCAGGAACGCCGGGCAGCCTTCCGCTTTGGACGGACATTACCCAAGTACCTGCTCTTTACCAGCCCCCAGGAGAACCCCTGGGGCCACAAGCGCAGCTACCGCCTGCAGATCCACTCCATGGCTGACCAAGTGCTGCCCCCAGGCTGGCAGGAGGAGCAGGCTGTTACTTGGGCCAGGTGAGGGGAGCCTGGGGCTTACGCGACAGTCAGGGGCTCCCCTTAGTGTCTGTGTGTGTTTCTATGTCTGTGTCTGTCTGTTTTGGGTTAGGAGATTCTGTGTCTGTGTGTGTGTGTGTGTGTGCGCGTGCACGCGTGTGTGTACTGTTGACTTTTGAACAACGTGTGTTAGGGATGCCAACTCCCTACACAGTCAAAAATCCAAGGGTAGCATTGACATCCAAAATCTTAACTACTGGAAGACTTGCTGATAACATAAACAGATGACTAACATATTTTGTATGTTCTGTGTATTATATACTATATTCTTACAATAAAGTAAGATAGGGAAAATAAAATGTTATTAAGAAAACCATGGCTGGGCTCGGTAGCTCAGACCTGTAATCCCAGCACTTTGGGAGGCCGAGGTGAGTGGATTGCCCAAGCCTACAAGTTTGAGACCAGCCCGGGCAACTTGGCAAGACCTCATCTCTACAATAAATCAAAAAATTAGCCGGGCATGGTAGTGCATGCCTGTAGCTCCAGCCTCTTGGAAGGCTGAGGCAGAAGGATCACCTGAGCCCAGTGGGTCGATGCTGGGGCGACCATGAGCGAGCCACCGCCCTCCAGCCTGGGCAACAGAGTGAGACTCAGACTAAAAAAAAAAAAAATCATAAGGAAAGGAAAATATATTTGCTAGTAATGTAGTGGTAGTGGATCATCACAAGGTTCTCATCATCTTCACACTGAGTAGACTGGAGAGGAAGAGGAAGAGTAGGGTAGCCTTGCTGTCGCAGGGGTGCCAGAGGCAGAAGAAACTCCATGTATAAGTGGACCCTTGCAGTTCAACCTCTGGGCGTGTATGTCTCTGTCCATTTAGGGAGGGAGCATGGGAAACTCGTGCCAAGCACCTGAAACTCACTTGACAGTATGCCAGTCTCGCTGACTCCCAAGAGATGATCTCTCATTTTGGGCAAGGCAGTCACTTTCCCCCATACTAACCCTGAAGATGTTCCCTGGTAGGGGCTGGGAGACCAGCCCAGTGCCCAGAGCCACTGGCTTCTCCTCTGTCCATGCAGATACCCCCTGGCAGTGACCAAGTACCGGGAGTCGGAGCTGTGCAGCAGTAGCATCTACAACCAGAACGACCCCTGGGATCCGCCTGTGGTATTTGAGGAGTTTCTTCACAACAATGAGAACATTGAAAATGAGGTACAGCTCTGCTCCAAGCCATGCCTAACCCTGGCCCTGCCTCCTGCCAGCCCCAGACCAAAACCACTCTTATCACCATCAGAGTATGCCCTGATCTGCCCCCAGTCCCAAGAGCCATGGCTTGCTGTGTGGACAGCAAGTTCAGACGTCACAACAGATCTTTAAAATGGGACTTGGGTGGATCTCAGCAAGTTTCTGGGAACAAATGAAAATGCCTAAAAGTCTGAGTGGCCACTAGTAGTCAATACTCAGCTCTTCCCACTGAAGCCCACCCCTCTCTTCTGCAGGACCTGGTGGCCTGGGTGACAGTGGGCTTCCTGCATATCCCCCACTCGGAGGACATTCCCAACACTGCCACGCCCGGAAACTCTGTGGGCTTCCTGCTCCGACCATTCAACTTCTTCCCAGAGGACCCATCCCTGGCATCCAGAGACACTGTGATTGTGTGGCCTCGGGAAAATGGCCCCAACTATGTCCAGCGTTGGATCCCTGAGGACAAGGACTGCTTGATGCCTCCCCCTTTTAGCTACAATGGGACCTACAGGCCCGTGTGAAGGGTCCCTGACCCCAGTTCCTACCAGAAGCCCGGGAGCCTCACAGGGACAGAAAATCAACAAGCTCTGTGTACTGCTTCTTGGGGCGAGGCACAGAGTGAGGGCTCCACATGGGCCATGCATGTAGGACATACACACGCACACACACACGCGCACACACACGCATGCACACACAGATGTCTGAGCACATGGCGTGGGCTCCTTTCGCGCTGATCTATGCACCCCAGAAAAGCCTCCATTAGTAGCAAAAGCTCACTGAAATCCTAGATGTCAGATTGGTTTTTAAAAATCTGAGACTGACAGCTCCCTCCCGGGAGGTTGTAAGGGAATTCTCCTGTGTCAATTATTCTGCAACTGTAAGCAAGATGCTATGGGAAAATCTAACAAAATCGCCAATGCCTTTCCACTCTAGGACACTGATCCAACTTGTAGGGGTTTATCTCCAAGATCGACCTATAAACACAGGAAGAGTGTATGTACAAAGCGATTTGTTGCAGTATTGTTTGTAATGGCAAAAGCCTGGAAACAACAGACTTTACATCTGTAGACAAGACCAGTTGAATAAACTATGGCACAATGACACAGTGTGATTCCAAGTGATTGGGAAAGAAACATATGAATGAGGTGTCATTCTGTGTACTGATAGAGAAAAATCTTCAGGATGTATCCAGAAAGAAAAGAAAATAGGTGTCAAAATATATATACCTTTTGTGTGAGAAAGGAGAGGAGGTTCCACATACATCACCTCCGTGTAGACGATGTGGATGGATGAGACCAGGGATAGAAGTGGGATTTTTCCATGGAAACCTCTCTATGTTGTTATGTTGTTAGGAGTTTTGTTGTTGTTTTGCTTTGTTTCTCTTTTTTATTTTATTTTTATTTATTTATTTATTTATTTTTTGAGTTGGAGTCTCACTCTGTCGCCCAGACTGGAGTGCAGTGGCCGCTCCCGGCCACCGCAGCCTCGACCTGCTGGGCTCCGGTGATCCTTCCGCCTCAGCCTTCCAAGTAGCTGGAACTACAGGCGCGCGCTACCGTGCCCGGCTAATTTTTTGATTTATTGCAGAGATGAGGTCTTGCTTGCCCAGGCGGGTCTCGA
>CAUYQG010169118.1:0-33640 GCA_963574415.1 Tarsius wallacei | reverse complement strand
GATGGAACTAGAGTCTATAATACTGAGTGACCTCTCACAGAAACAAAAAACTGAGTATCACATGTTCTCACTCATATAGTAGACCTTGATCATCCGACATATTACCACAAGAAAATGACTGACAGTGGTGGGAAACGATGGGGGGGTGGGAGGGATAGGGGAAGGGATTAATGGCAGTAAATACCTGTCTGGGGATAGGGGGCACTTCTTATCAACAAGGGTGCCTAAACGAGGCATATTTGTGTACCTAACCCTTAACTGTACCCCACAATATCACAATAAAAAAGAAAAAAAATATATATATATAAAGCTCTGTACCCTGAACCATGTGTATCTATTTCCTGTATAAATTCGAACAGTGGAGGAAAATATCAGCAGTATTATTTTCAATATGACAGATGTCAACAATCAAAAAAAAAAAACTCATTGATTTTATTAGATATCCTCACATTTGGACCTTTAATAAAACAAAATTGATTATATGTAAGAAAAATCTCTTCTGTGAAACAAAGGTTCTGTTTGTTTTATTATTGTCTACCCTATCTTCAACAGTTATTTTTTCAAAAGAATCATACTAATAGATTGACATACTGTGTTCCACTAAAACCAGAGGAAAAATTTATCTCAAGAAAAATTTTGAGAATTAAGGGACCAAAATCTCTCATCTTCCCATTCTCTTACAAATAGAGGATTAGTAGAAACAACTCATGGAGCAATCTTGGCTATACCTTTATGTTTATACATGTCCTAGGGCAAGTCTTTACTGTTTTAGATTTCAGGTTCTCTGAAACTGAAGACAGGCAGACGAATTGTCCCTAAGATGTCACATTTCATAGAGTTTTCAAAATGTTATTTTCTCTAATTGATAGACAAGCTGTAAATTATACAGTTAGCAAAGTTATTAATTTTTCTGAATAAATTTTAATGCATTTTATTTGTTAATAATACTACCTGTTATTTTATCTACCAACTTGTCAGAAATTACTCTTATAATGTGCATACAAATGGGTATATTCTATCAGTTGCTTATCATTTACATATTCAATATCTCACAAATTATATGAAGAAAGCAGTCACGTTACATTCATTACTGTTTTAAATATATATGAAGCATACATAGTGTATTTTCTTTCAATTTACATTTGGTTTTCAATTTGTGTATGCCAAAACAATCTTAAGCAAAATTATAGAGTAAGCAAAACAATACTACTATGCAAAATTGTATAGTTATCTATTGAAGCTAGGATCTTTATCTTAGCTGTCTCTGTATTTTCAGAGCTTATTCAGTACTGTCATTGTGGGCATTCTGAATATGTTTTGTTGAACTCAGTGGAATTGAATAGAACTGAATGCAAGATCATCCCTGGTTAGGGATGAGAGACCTAGACATGGAAATAGAGAAATTGATATCAAATCTTAGTTCAGACATTCAAAAACTATGTCAGAGAGCCACTTGCCTAGTCTTCAATTTTTGGCTAAAAGAAAAGATTCTTTAAAACGTTTTCTTATAGAGTTGCTGTGCAGATTAAGTGATGAAATATTGAACTTTCTCTCATGATAAAACATATCCCCATAATATGAAAAGGTACCCACAAATGAACCAGAAAAACAAAGAATTTCTGGAATATACAATGTAAACGAGAGTAGATCAAAAGCATCACCAGAAAGGGGAAAATAAGCTTTCATGACATTCCAAGCTCTAAGTAAAAAATATTCTATTTTTAAAAGCTTAATATACCATAAACATTTTCTTACTGAAGCAACCATTAGCTCTACCACAGAAAGTTCTCTTGTTCAGGAATTAGGATCTGAAGAAAGAGAGTACATCTGAACCTTTCAAATAAACAAAAAGAGGAAAAAAAGAGTTGTGTCCATAAAAGACATTTACTAAATTACAACCCGCCTTCTTATTTTAGGAGTAAACGGAAGCCCAATTTATCTGCTATGTAACACATAAGCCAAACTTGCTAGTTAACGTGTCATGCAAACTCATAAAATTCACTTTTTTATTTTCCCCCAGGGGAGGAAAGTGTTGGGAAAATAGATCTACACATCTGCAGAAGATACACTATCAGTAGGAACATCAGCTGATCTGCCTGATTGGCAGTAGTGCAAAACTTCTGGAGGTGGAGCGGGGGTTATACCTTATCAACAAGGATACCTGCCTAATGAACATTTATATACCTAACGCTGAATTGTATCTCACACCTTTAAAATTAAAAACAAAATTTTATATGTGCGGGATTATTCATTCAAAATTGTGAGCAAACAACCCTGATCACCTGACAATTTGGAGGGTAAAAAATAAACTATTTGATAAAGAAGGAGAAAAATGTGCAAACAGGAAAATTGACTTAGAGGCCTGGGCTAGAATCTTAAAAATTCTAGTAGTATTCTCAGGAGGATATGAATAGCCACCTTCTCTATAAAACAAGGAGTAAAGAAGCACTCGAAAGATTTATTTGGAATTTAAAATATTATTACCAGAACAAAACTGTAATAAAATGGTAAAAAATGAATTAATGGAGCAATATACCTCACTAGTAATCTCAAATATGGTTGTGAGAAAATTCCTAAAATCTAGAGCAAGAAAACAAGAATGGAAAATATGAAAATATTAAAGGATATAGATAATTAATATATGTAATAGTTCTAGAAAG
The DNA here is from genome assembly GCA_963574415.1 of Tarsius wallacei. Taxonomy (NCBI): domain Eukaryota; kingdom Metazoa; phylum Chordata; class Mammalia; order Primates; family Tarsiidae; genus Tarsius; species Tarsius wallacei. Next base: position 30,980 of record CAUYQG010169118.1, on the reverse strand, counting down.
AAAGAATGAGACAATTATTAACAATGCGATATGTGTATTTTCCTGATATAAAACATCTTAAAAATTTAATACTTTCAAAATGCATAAATTCACTTCATTCTATACAAAAAAATGAGATAAACAATATGCTAGATAAGTCATAAATCAGTGACAATGATAACACTTCAAGGAAGATACAATTGGTTATCTACAAATGAATAAAAATTATTGTCATGACTTCCAATCAACACCCAAAGACAGAAGATAATATAAAATTTTCTTTAAATTTCTGAGAAAATTATTTTGTTCTACATTCAGTAAAACCAGCTATCAAATACTGAGTTTATGTGCTTATATGTGCCTTATATGTGTCTTACATATTCTTCATATTTGAAAACATTACTGAAGCCCTTATGGCATAAGACTAGAAAAGAAAAACAAACAAAAAAAGTCAAAATGAAATATCACAGAAAAAAAATCTGTAGTTGAATATGGCCCATGAGACATCAAAAAATCATGAAAGGAATTGAAAGACATTTCAATTCACCTTGAAGATTGGAAAGTTCTTTTTCAAACAGCACATGTTTAGTGACACAGGGTTTTTACTTTTCTGTATAAGCATACTGCTTATTCTGCACTTCTATTTACATTGTGCATTAAAACTGTCTTACAAACTCAGTGTCTGCAGAAACATTTATAGCAACCTGGATTAATGTATAAACTTTATAACTGTTCCAAAATTGACTGTTAACTCGGTCTGTTCAGTTATATTAGAACAATTAATTTTGCAGCAGTGAAACCCCACTCTCCATAAGCACTTACCCTCCTCCACCAGTGTGACATTTCTTTTTGGAGATCTGATCTGTCAGCATTTTTACAACATAAGTATTTCAGTCAAATCAGATGAGATAAAAGAAGCAATTTCTTTTGAATTCAGTGAAAAGAAAAACACTCCAGAAGAAGAAAAGCTTTATAATTATAGTCAATGAAGTACCTGTTACTATGAAAAGGACAAGATAAATCCACTCATGCTTCATATACAAAGAAAAATATAAAGTGATAGAAGTGAATATAAATTATTTCTTTTACAAAAAAGTACCCAAATTTCTTTGGTATCATTTTACCTCTGATGTGAGATGAAGCATTTGTAACATACATCTATGACTTTAAATTTAGGATTATCTACATGTAAACATTAATTCTATTTTCATAAACCTGGATTTATTTTTCTAGTTAAAGTATTATAGAGAAAATATCTCAAAAGAGAGACCATACTGACTTGTATCATCACTTTCAATTGCCATATTTAAAATTTTAATCCCTGTCACTGGTGTTTCAAATACTATGATGGGGGATAGTTATAATATGTTGTATTATATTCATATCACTGCTTCAACAAATTATAAAATTCACGGTTTACAACAGTGAAAGTGCATTATCTTATAGTTCTATCCAAGAGAAACCTAATACAGGTCTTATTAGGCTAAAATCAATATGTCAGCGCAGCTGTGTTCTTTTCTGGGAAGGTCTTAAGCAGGACTTTTCTCTCCTCTATCTTAAGACAGCAGTACTGCATCCCTCTGACCATTCTTGCACAGATATCTTTCACTCGACCTCTGCTAGAAAGGGTCTCTACTTGTAAGGAGATATATGATTAGATTGGGTCCACCTTGATGATCCATGGCAATCTGCCCATCTTAAGGTCCTTAACCTTAATCACATCATGAAGTCTATTTTGTCATGGTCACAGGTTCTGGGGATTAGGATTAGGATGAGAGTCATTTTCTTCCTATCACAGATGGGCCTTGTCTGAAAAGACTTCATCACTACCAAGGGCATTTCCTTTTTGTCTCTTTGATTTTTTGTCTTCTCTGACCTACATTTTTAATATCTTTTGAATGACTAATTGTGACCATTTGTTTAGCAATTTGATCAATCCCTTTTTCCCAATTTTTTATTTTTATTTTTTTTTGAGTTGGCATCTCACTCCATCACCCAGGCTGGAGTACAGTGGCACGCTCACAGTCACCCCAGCATCAACCTGCTGGGCTGGGCTCAGCTGATCCTTCCACGTCAGCCTTCAAAGTAGCTGGAACTACAGATGCGTGCTACCATGCCCGGCTGATTTTTTGAGTTATTGTAGAGATGAGGTCTTGTCAAATTGCCCAGGCTGTTCTCTAACCCCGAGGGCTCAGGCAATCCCTTCACCTCCGACTCCCAAATTGCTGGTATTACAGGCTTGGGTCACCGGGCCCAGCCTCCTTTTCCCAGTTTCTATGGATCTTCTGGTGGCTGACAATGAATATGAACTCAGATTATTGTGGACCCTTTTGATTGTAGGGTTCCCTGGAAAACAGAATGTGAGATGGAGAATAAATTGCAGGATATTTGTTAGACTGTGGCTCTTGGAATCATCATTATGAAGAGAAGGGAAAGAAACAACAGGATTGAGCAAAGGACAAGATCAGTCTTAACTAAAGCCTTGAATGACTGTAAATTGGTGAAGGAGTTTTCTAGAACCAAGATGTCCCTATATCTAAAGTTATCCTGTGTTGCAGTAAGAAAACCAGATCTTTATGCTATGGATTCTGTGAGTCATTAAAACCAAGTTGTCCACCAGAAAGTGAGGCAATCTCTATGACCCAGGGTAATCTACTAGAGAGGGCTGGCAGCCAAGAGCCATCAGGCAGCAGAACTCACAGTCACTGGAGAAGTAAGTCCTGCCATCCTCATTGGGGATCTGGGAGATTCATCACATTATCTACTACTTAGCTCTGATCTTGTCTGCATGTACTCTTACAATGTATGTTTTCTCTATTTCTGTGGTCATGGTGTTTGCCCAAGACCCATCATACAATTGTCATCCACAATTGTTTTAAAGCCAAGTGCTTGCTTGTGTGTTTATATATACCACAGCTCCATTTTACCAGCTCCCTTTTATCCTTCCCAGCTCCATTTTACCCTTCGGCTAACAAATGCTACCCATCAGTCCTGTCTTGAGCCTTGAAAGACTGGAATGAATTGTGTGGAGCTAAAGAATGCAATTTTTCTTGCACAGAGCTGTGAGTTTCCAACAAAAATTCAGCTTCCAGTTTATCCACAGAATGAGGGGACAGAAGGAAGTCATTTTTTTTTAGATTCCTAAGTTACACACAAATGAGAACTACAGTTGAAAATTATCACTCCCTTTTTCATTATTCTGTCCAGTGTCACGGGAGTGGATTACAATCTAAACTCCATGATTGGCTAGTTTAGTGATGTATGGCAAAAAAAATCTTAACTACAGTGAATGTTGGTTTCTTCTTTTGCAAATTGTAGATAATATTAACTCTTTTGCAGGGTTGTTCATGTGTTGAAAACCATACTGATACAAGATATTTAGTACTAGGGGTGGCATATAATTTTTGTTCAGAATGCATTGATCTTTTTCCTTCCTTTTCTCGGCCATTAATAGATTTTTAATAGACTTTCATCCCTCTTTCTTATAGCTCTATTCCTCCCCTATGGTCATAGTCCTCCTTATGTATTTAGCACATTATCATAAATATAGAAATATGCTATTTAGATACATTTTAACTCATGAAGTAAAATTGCTTTAATAATAAACAACTATTTTAGGAAAACTGAAACATATGTTATGTTTTTTCCCACATTATTATAGGTCTAAATGTTGTTTTATTTTCAGTAACATAAATACATTTTATACATAATTTAATTAGAACCTAAATTTATTTTTTTAGTTGAAAAATAAAATTGTATGTATTTACTGTGTCCAACATACTGTTCTAAAGTATATACACATACAGTAGAATAATTAAATCAGGCCAATTAACATGTACATTATCTCATATAGTTATTATTTTTGTGGTGAGGACACTTTACATATACTGTCTTAGGATCTTCCGAGAATTCACTGTCACCAAGTTACATAAGACATCTTTTGAACTTATTCATACTGAAATAAATTTTGTAGCCTTTGACAACACTTCCCCAATTCCCCAACCCCAAAAAGCTCTAGCCCTCCAAAATCATCATTCCTCTCTCTGTTTTGATGATATCAACCTTTTTAGCTTCCACATATGAGTGAGATCATGCAGTATTTGTCCTTCTCTGTCTGGCGTATTTCAATTAATATAAGGCCCTCCACGTTATCCATGTTGTCATAAGTGACAGGATTTTATTTTTTTAAAGGTTAAATAGTATTTTCTTGTGTATATAAGCTGTTTTTTTTCTTTATTCATAAAACAAATCATGGACATTTAGGTTGATTCTATATCTTGACCATTGTGAATAATATTGTAATAAACATGGGAGTACAGATATCTCTATGATACACTTAATTAATTTCCTTTGGTTATAGATCCAATCGTGGGAGTGCTGAATCCTATGGTGGTATTATTTTTAATTTTTAAAGGAAACTTTGTACTGTTTTCCATAAATACTGTACTAACTTAGATGCCCACCAACAGTGTGCAAAGTTTCCCTTTTCTCCATAACCTTGCCAACATATGTTATCTTTATCTTTTTGAAAGTAGCCATTTTAACTGATGTTAGGTAATATATCATTGTAGTTTTATTGTATATTTCCTTGATGATTAGTGATGCTGAGGATTTTTTCCTATATTTTTTGGCTATTTCTATGTCTTCTTAGAAATGTCTATTCAGGTCCTTTGACCAATTTTAATTTTTTTTTTTCTATTAGGTTGTTTGAGATTCTTAAATGTTTTAGATATCAATGTTATATCAGATGGATAGTTTGCAAATATTTTCTTTTATTCTGTGAGTTATTCATTTCCTTTGTTGATTGTTCCCTTTGCTGTGTAGAAGCTTTTCAGTTTTGTGTAATATCATTTGTCTATTTTTTTTTTTTCCTGCTGCCTGTGCTTTTGGGGTCATATTTTTAAAAAGCATTGACCAGGTCAATGTCATAGAATTTTTAGCCTGTGTTTTCTTACAACATTTTTATAGTTTATGGTCTTACTCTTACGTCTTGAATCCATTTTGAATTGATTTTTGTACATAGTGTTACATACAGGTCTAATGTAATTCTTCTGCTTTTTCCAACATCATTCATTGAAGAGATGATCATTCTCCCATTGTATAATCATGCCACATTTGTTGAAAAATCAATTTACAGCCGGGCTTGGTGGCTCAGCCTGTAATCCTGCGCTTTGGGAGGCTCAGGTAAGTGAATTGCCTGAGCCCGCGGGTTCGAGACCCGCCTGGGCAACTAGGCGAGACCTCATCTCTACAATAATCAAAAATTAGTCCGGCATGGTAGCATGAGCCTGTAGTTCCAGCTACTTGGAAGGATGAGGCGGAAGGATTGCTGGAGCCCAGCAGGTTGAGGCTGCGGTGGCCGGGAGCAGCCACTGCTCTCCAGTCTGGGTGACAGAGCGATACTCCAACTCAAAAAAAAAAAAAAGAAAAATACAAAAAAGAAAAATCAATTTACACTAAATGCTTTTTTTTTTCCTGGAATCTCTATTCTGTGTCATTTCATCTATATGTCATACCAGTGCCATTCTATTTTTGTTACTATGGCTTTGTAGTATATGTATTTTGAAGTCAGGAAGTGTGATTCCTCCAATTTTGTTCTTTTTTCTCAAGATTACTTTGGTTATGTAGGGTCTCTATGTGGTTGCAAACAAATTTTAGAATTTTTTTTATTTCTGTGAAGAATGTCATTGGTATTTTGATAAGGATGGCATTGAATCTGTAAATCACATTGGAAAATATGAACATTTTAATAATATTAATTATTCCAATCCATGAACTTGAGACATTTTTTTCCATTTTGTCTTCTTCAAATTCTTTGTAGCTTTTGTTATTTTATGGAGAGACAACATGTCTTTCTGTCGCCCAAGCTGTAGTGTTGTGGTGTAATCATAGCTTACTGCAACCTCAAATTCCTGGGCTTAAGTGATCTTCCCATCTCAATCTCCTGAGTGAGGTCTGTGCTGCACAGGATAATTTTTTAAATTTTTTTGTAGAGATGAGTTTTTATTATGTTGCCCAGGCTGTTCTCAAATTTCTGGCCTTGAGTCATCCTCTCACCTTGGCCTCCCAAATCTCCTTCAGTTTATTTTATCAATGTTTTATAGTGTTCAGTGTAGGGGTATTTTGTCTCCCTGGTTAATGTATTTCTAAGCATTTTATTTTACTATAGCTATATTAATGAAATCATTTTCTTGATTTATTTTCAGATACATTACTATTAGTGTATAGAAACTCTGCTGGTTTTACTGTTTGTTGATTTTTGAATCCTGCAACTTTATTTACTTTATTTCTAATTTTTTTTTTTTTTTTTGGTTGAGTCTTTAGGGTTTTTTTAAATAAAAGATCAGGATAAAAGCAAATAGGAACAATTTAACTTTCTTGTGTCAATTTAATTGTCTTTTTTTCCTCTTGTATAATTTCTCTAGCTAGGATCTTCAGAAACATATTGAGTAGAAGTGGTGAGATTGGACATTCTTTTCTTGATCCGTATCTTAGAAGAAGAGCTTTCAACATTTTCTTATTTAGCTTGATTTAGCTTTGATTTTGTAATATGTGACCTTTATTATGTTGAGGAATATTTCTTCTCTGGCTAATTTGTTGAGAGTGCCTTGTCATAAAAAAGATGTGACATTTTGGTAAATGATTTTCCTGTGTCAATTAAGAGAATCACATAAATTTTGTCCTTCATTCTGTTAATGTGATATATCACATTTATTGACTTGTTATATTGAACCATACTTGGATCCCTGAATGAATTCCATTTGACCATTGTGAAGGGTTAAGTGCCTGTTGAATTCAGTTTGCTAGTATTTTGCTGAGAATTTTTGCATTTATATTCACTAAGAATATTGGCAGTAGTTTTTTGTTTTTTTGGTTTTTTTTAAGATAATGGCAAATTTTGGTCCTTGTGTCAGAGTAATGCTGGCATTGTAAAATAAATTTGAAATTATTTCCTTAAATTTAAATTTTTGGAAGACTTTTAGATGACTTGGTATTAGTTCTTTAAATTTTTTTTTTAGTTTTTCTTTGATTGGAGACTTTTTATTACTGGTTCAGTCTCCTTACTCATTATTGGTCTGTTAAGATTTTCCATTTCTTCTTAATTCCATCTTAGCCAGTTTTATTGTCAAAAAATTTATTTTTTTCTAGGCTATCCAGTTTGTTGTTGTGTAATTTTTTTATAATAGTTTTTATGATAATTGTATTTCTGTTGTATCCATTATAATGTTTCCTTTTTCATTTCTGATTTTGCTTATTTGTCTTTTCTATTTTTTTAGTTAGTTTAACTAAAGATTTGACAATTTTGTTCATCTTTTAAAAACAGCCTACAACTTTTAGGTCTGTTGTTATTTTCCATTGTTTTTCTAGTCTCTATTCCATTTATTTTTTTCTCTGATACTTATTATTTATTTTATTTTATTAACTTCAAATTTAGATTTTATTGTTTGTTTGTTTTTCCCCCAGCTGGCTTATTTGAGAAATATCTCAAATATCTTCCACATTAGCTAGCTTATTTGAGATATTTCTTTTTTCACTAAGGCATTTATTCTTTCAAATATCTATTTGAGTTACTTTTTCCAGTATCCTATAGGTTTTGATATGCTGTATTTCCAATTTTATTTGTTTCAAGGCATTTTTTAAATTCCTCAATTGACCACTTTTTTTTTTCAGAATCATGTTGTTTAATTTCCATGTATTTGTAAATTTTCTAAAGTTCTTCCTGTTTGATTACTAAGTTTTATATTTGTAGATACACACACACACACACACACACACACACATTTATATTCATAGTGATCAAAAAAGATATATGATAATTTTTAAAATTTTCTTAAATTTGTTAAGACTTGTTTAGTAGCCTAAAATATGACCTACCCTGGAAAACAGTCCATGTTCAGTTGAGAAGAATGTGTATTATGCAGTTGTAGTATGGAATGTTCTGCATATGTCAGCTATGTCCATTTGATCGAGAGTATCGATGGTGTCCCATACTTCTATATTGGTCTTTTGTATGGATAATGCATCCATTGCTGAAAGTAATACAATTATAGTATTGCAGTCTATCTCTTCTTTAATATCCATTCATATGAAGGGGACCCAAAACAAACCAGAATTTATTTGAAAAAAAAAATTGTGAATTTATTCTTATGTGTTTAAACCTCAGTCACCTTCAAAGTATTTTCTATTTGATGAAATACACCTACCAAGATGCTCTTTCCACTGCTCAAAACAGTTTTTGAACTCATCGATGTTGATGTCTTTTATTGCTTCTGCTGTTTTTGGTTTCACCTCTTCCACATTGGCAAAATGTTTTTCTTTGAGGATTTTTTCATCCATGGAAACAAACGAAATGTCTCTCAGAGTGAGATAAGGTGAATGGTAAATGTGGGGAATGGGGATCATGCCATTATTTGTCAAAAACTGCTTAAAACTCAGCATAGTGTGGGTAGGTGCATTGTCATGGTAGAAGAACCAGTCACCTGTTTGCCACAACTCAGGATATTGCTCTTGCAAATCCTGATGCAACCATCTCAAAACTTCCAGGTGAAAACTTTGGATAACTGTTTGATCATGAGGAACAAATTCTGAGTCTACTACTAGGGGCCCACTATCAAAAATACAATTCTGAATTTTGGGGGGCATCTCGCCTTGTACTTACACTACATATTTACGTGTCTAATGTTGGGTTCAAAAATAGCTACAATTGTTACATTCTGTTGAATTAATTACTCTCTCATTATATACTGACCTTATTTGACTTTTTTTTTAACAATGTTTGACTTAAAGTCTATTATGTTGTTACTTTTGCTGTCTTTTAATTTTCATTTGCATGGAATATTTCTTTCCATTCCTTAAGCTTCAGTTTATGTGTGCATGTACTGATGAATTGAATCTCTTATAGGCAAAATATAATTGGGCCTTGTTTTTTTCTTTTTTTTTTCAACCACTCTATGACTTTTGATGGGAAAATAAAATCTACTTACATCCAAGATAATTATTGGCAAGTATAGTATTACAACTACCATTTCATTCATTGTTTTCTGGTTGTTTTTGTCTTTAATGCTTTACTTTGTAGCTAAGCAATTTTCTGTAGTGTTAGATTTTTTTTTTCCTTGTTTTAATTTTAGTGCGTTTACTATAAATACATTGATATATGCCTTGTGGTTAGCATGAGGTTTACAAAAACATATTAAAAATATATCAGGTTATTTTAAGCTGATAAAGAATATTTTAACAACTTCTACACTATTACTCCACTCCTCATTCCACATTTTGAATTTTTAAGGTCATGGTCTATATGTTCTTCTATTGCATATTTTAATCAATTATTGTAGCTATTATTTTGTATTATGCTTAGCTTATAACCTTCATACTTATATTATAAAGATGTAAGTGATTTATATACCACCCTTACAGCATTAGAGTATTTTCAATCTGACTGTGTATTTATTTTACCAGTGAGCTTTATCTTTCCAATACTTTTGTGTTATTCATTAAAGTCCTTTTTTTAGACTGAAAAATTCCTATCAGCATTTCTTTTTAAGACAGGTCTAGTGTTAATGAACTCCTTTAGCTTTTGCTTATCTGGAAAAGTATTTCTCTCCTCTCCATTTTTTGGAAATCAGATTTGTAGGGTGCAGTATTATTGGTTGCTAGTTTTATTTATTCAGAACTTTATATATATTATCTGTTCATGCTTAGCTTGAAATATTTCTGTGAAGAAGTCTGCGTCTAGTCATATGTAAACTCCTTTATACATTATTTGCTTCTTTTCTCTGCTGAGTCAGGATTCTCTCCTTGTCTTTAATCTCTTTAAAAGAGATTGCAATATATCTTGGGGTAGTTTTACTTGGATTGAATTTGTTTGGAGACCTGTACCTGTATATTTGCATTCTTCTCCAAGTTTCCTGCTACTATTTCTTTAAATTAGCTATTTACTCCTTTATTTTTGTCTTCTTAAACAATCATGATTCTAAACTTTGCTCTTTTGATGCTGTCCCATGAATCTTGTAAACTTTTGTTTTCTTTTCATTCCATTTTTTTTCTACTCTGTATATTTTTTAAAACCTGAATTTTTGTACACAAATTCTTTCTTCTGCTTTATCAATTCTACTATTGATCCTTCAATTGCATTTTATAACATTTAAAGTATTTTTTCAACTCCAAGATTTGTTTGTTTGTTTGTTTAGCTTACTATTGAATTTCTTATTTGGGTTACATATATTCTTCCTTATTTCTTGGAATGCTTCCTTTGTATTATCTTTAACTTTGCTGTTTTCTTAAAACAGTTATTTTGAATCTTTTGTTGGGCTGTTTATATATCTCCATCACTTGAGGGTCAGTCTCAGGCACCTTTTTTTGATTGTTTGATATGGTTGCGTTTCCCTGATTATTCTCATTGCTTGAATTAATGTCTATATATTTGAAAGATTTTCCACTCATTCCAGACTGTAGGAATCTGCAAATGGCTTTGTCTGGGAAAGACTTAAGGTAACCATGGAGCTGAAGTACACAAGTCTCCTGGGGCAGTTACAACCAACATGGCCCTGGTACACACCAAAAACCCAAGGCCCACTGCAGCCAGCACAGTACTGAGTGACAGCAGAATCCCAGAGACTCTGAAATTTGCCAGTTGCTGAGAGTTTTCCAAAGCATCAGTCCACTGAAGGTGGTGCAATGGTTTTACAGGCCTGGGATCAAGTCAGCCATGCAAGACTGAAGCGTTGGGATATGTAGTCCTGCTTGGTATCAAGGAAGGTATAGAAGTTAAGTCCATGCCTTTGACCTGAAGGATAGGTCATGGTGTCTCCCTAGTGCTGAGTTTTACTAGGGCTGGCCCAGTATTGTGGTCCAAGACAAAGACCTGAGCTCATATTCCTCACTTTCTCCTAAGTGGATGGTATCTGTTTACATGCTGTGCTTCCTGGAGTTGAAGAAGGGATAATGTGAATGATGTAAAATTGTTCCTTTCTACCTTCTTCCATGCATCCTTTTTTCTTAATTTTTTACTTTTAAGTACCATGGATACATGATAGTTATACACATTTAGAGGACACATGTGATATACAAGGATATAATGTGACAGGATCACATCAGGGTAACTGAAATATACATTACCTTAAGCATTTATCGCTTATTTGTATTAGAAACATTTTAGTTATTTTGAAATATAAAATAAATTATTATACACCACAGTCACCTTACTGTGCTACTGAATACTAGATTTTATTTCAAAAGGTATAAGAAATCTAATTATTGGCAAGTATAGTCTTACAACTGCCATTTCATTCATTGTTTTCTAGTTGTTTTTGTCTTTAATGTTCGTACCCATTAGTCTTCGTCCCTTTATCCCTTTCTCTCTACTACCTTTTCTAGTCACTGGTAAGTACCATCCTACTCTCTATCACCATGAGTTTTGGGTTTTTTTTTTTTTTAAGCTAAGTATTAGTGAGAACATATTATATTTGTTTTTCTATGCCCAACTTATTTCACTTAACATGGTGTCCTCCAGTTCCATTCATGTTGTTGATAATTATAGAATTTTTAAAAAATGTTTATGGCCGAATAATATTCCCATCAGTATATGTACTGAATTTTCTTTATCTACTCATCATTTGATGAACACTAAGGTTGATTCCATATCTTGGCTATTGTGAATAATGCTGTAATAAACATGGGAGTGCAGATGACTCGTCAGCATACTTATTTACTTTCTTTGAGATATATATATACCCAGCAGCCTGATTGCTGAATCATATGTTAGTTCTATTTTTTACATATTTTCTGAAACTTCCATACTGTTTTCCATAGTCACCATACTAATTTACATTCCCACCAACAGTATATACGGGTTTCCCTTTCTCCACATCCTTGCCAACATTTATTATGGCCATATTTTGAATAAAAAACATTTTTACTAAGGAAAGATAATGTCTCCTTGTAGTTTTGCTTTGCATTTCTCTGATTATTAGCGATGTTGAACATTTTCTGATATGCTTAGACATTTGCATGTCCTATTTTGAGAAATGTCTATTCACACCTCTTGCCCGCTTCTAATTAAAATATTTTCCCATTTAATTATTTTAGCTTCTTGTACATTCTATTTATTATTCTTTTGTCAGATGGGTAGTTTGCAAATATTTTCTGTCATTCTGTGGGTTGTCTCTTCACTTTGATTGTTCTTTTTGCTAAACAGAAGCTTTTCTCTTTGACATGATACTATTTGTCCATTTTTGCTTTGGTTGCCTCTGCTATTGAGGTCTTACTCAAGGAATCTTTGCCCAAATCAATGTCCTGTAATATTTCTTTAATGTTTTCTTCAAGTAGTTTTGTAATTTCTCATCTTAGGTTTAAGTCTTTATTCCATTTTGATTTTGTTTTTGTACATGGCGAGAGATAAGGACTATCCAGCTTTTATTCTTTTATTCTTTTATTCATATGACTATCCAGCTATCTCTCTATTAAAAAGACTGTCCTTTCCCTAATGTATATTCTTGACACTTTCATTAAAAATGAGTTGATTGTAAATGTGTAGATTTATTTCTGGGTTCTCTATTCTGCTCCATTGGTTTATATTTCTATTGTTCTATGCCAGTATCATGCTGTTTGGATTACTATAGCTTTGTAATATAATTTGAAGTCACATAATATTATTCCTACAGCTTTTTTCTTGATTCTCAGAATTGTTTTTGCTATTCTGAATCTTTTGTAGTTTCATATAAATCTTAGGGGTTTTCTTATTTCTGTAAATAATATATTTTGTATATTGATAAGGATGACATTAAATCTGTAAATTCCATTGTATAGTGTGGCTATTTTTACAATTTTGATTTTTCCAATTCTGAACATGGAATGTCTTTCCATATTTATGTTTCCTTCAGTTTTCTTTACCAATATTTTATATTTCATTGTAGTGCTCTTTCACTTATTTGGTTAAATTTATTCCTAGATACTTTATTTTATTTGTAGCTATTTTAAGTAGGACTGCTGCTAAGTTTCTTTTTCAGATTATTTATTCTTGGAATGTAGAAATGCTACTGATTTTTGCATGTGATTTTCAATCTATTACTTGAAAGTAAGCAATATGCCCCTTAATAATCACTGGGTCAATGAAGAAATTAAGAAGAATTTTTTAAATTATTGAAATAAATGTAAATGGAAACCCAATATACCAAAACATGTAAGATAGAGCAAAATCAGTACTAACAGAAAAGTTTTTAGCGATAAACACCTACATCACAAAAGTAGAAAAACTTCAAATAGAAAACTTTAAATATCATCTGAAGAGCAAACATAGCCAACATTATTAGAAGAAAGAAATAATAAAGTTTAGAACAGAAATATATGAAATTCAGACCAAAAAATGCAAAAGATCAATGAAACAAAAGGTTAGAATTTGAAAATATAAACAAAATTAGCAAAATTTTCACCAGATTATTAAGAGAGAAGACCCAAATGAATAATATCAGAGACAAAAAAGGAGATATTACAACTAATACCACAGAAACTCAAAGGATTAGTAAATACTCTTATGAGGATCTGTAGGGCAATACATTGGAAAACCTAGAAGAAATAAATAAATTCCTAGACACATACAATCTGTCAGGATTGGACCACAAAGATACCCCAAACCTGAATAGACCAGTGATAAGTAACACTATAGAAGCAGTAATAAAAAGTCTGCCATAAAAGAAGAGCCTAAAACCTAATGGATGTACTGCTGAATTCTACCAACAATTTAAAGAAGAATTAATACCAATCTTACTCAAACTATTCACAAAAATTGAGAAAGTAGAAATATTTCCAAATTAATTCTATAAAGCCACTATCACCCCAGTATCAAAACCAAATAGGCACAGCACAAAAAAAGTCAATATTTCTGATCAATCTAGATGCAAAAATTATCATCAAAATCCTAGCAAAGCAGATTAAGTAACACCAGTAAATATTCATAATAATCAAGTAAGATTCGCCTTAAGAATTTAAGAATGATTCAATAAATGCAAATCAATAAATGTGATACATCATATTAACAGAATAAAAGAGAAAACCTTGTGGTCATTTTAATATTAATGGATGTAAAAATCATTTGATAAAATTCAACATTTTTTTCATGGTAAATACTAAAAAACTAGTTATAGAAAGAACATCCCTCAACATGATAAAAGCTATATACGGCAAACCCACAGCTATTATCATACTGAATGGAAAAAAATTACAAGTCTTCCCTCTAAGATCTGGAACAAGACAAAGATGTCACTTTCAGTATTTTCAGTCTACATAAGCACTAAAAATCCTAGCCAAAGAATTCGAACAAGAGAAATAAATAAAGGGCATTCACATTGGAAAAGAAGTCAAATGATCCTTGTTGGCAGACAATATAATCTTATTTTTGGAAAAACAAGGACTCCACCAAAAAATGATTATAACTGATAAACAAATTCAGCAAAATTACAGGATAAAAAGTAACACTTTTTCTTATTATTGTATTATAACCAGATACTGAAATCACTCACCTCACCTGGTTTTCTTAGCTCTTATGAAGTTATTTTCATGTGTGACTAGTTGTTTAAATTGATATTTCTATGGGGAAACAATTGCTGACAGTCCTGCTCTGCCATGTTCAGAATTTAAATTTATATTGAAGATGTAAGCAGTTAGTTATGGTATCTCTATTTGCCAAATAAGGAGGCATATAAATATAAACCATCATGTATTGTATTTTATATTTTAAAGTATACTTATTAAAAACTAAAAATATAATAATTAGACATCTGCACTCATATATCACAGCACAGTTCATAATGGCAAAGTAAAGGAATCAACCTAAGTGCCCATCAAGGGTTAATCAAATAAAGAACATGTGGTATATATACACCATGGCAAAGTAGAATCTGTGGGAGGCCCCCCCCAGATTATAATTTATTTGCAAAAAATGGTGTATTTATTCTTACATGTTTAAATTTCAGTCACCTTCAAAGTACACTCTGCTGGATGCAATACACCTATTGAGACACTTGTTCTGCTCAAATCAGTTTTTGAACCCATCAATTTTGATGCCTTTTAGTGTTTCTGCTGTTTTTATTATTTCACTTCTTCCACATTGGCAAAATGTTTCCCTTTGAGGACTTTTTCTCATTTGAAGTAACAACAAAAAGAAGTTGCTTAGGGCCAGATCTGGCAAATAGGGAGGGTGGGACATAGGCATCATGTCATTTTTGGTAAAAAAAAACAAAACAAAAACAAAAAAAAAATGGCTGAACATTCCGTTTGGTGTGGGCAGGTGAGCTCATAAATCATCCCTCATGAAATGGGCAAACGTGTTGAAACAATCTCCAAAAAAAAAATTATCACTGAAACTGAATGCAGCCTCTCACAACGATGGTTGTGGGTACACTGATATTGTTGTGTTCCTAGAACACTCAACTAGCAGGGAAAGTCTGCAACTACAAGAGGCCCATCCTCCAAAAAAATAATTCCAGTTTTTCTTTTCTTTTTTTTGGGGGGGGGCGGTGGGTCCTCCCTTGTATATGCAACATGGATGAAGCTGGAGGCAATAATCCAAAGTGAACCGAGTAACAGGAAATGAAATATCACATGTTCTCACTTAAAAGTGGGAGGTAAAAAATGGGCACATTGACATAAGAATGGAAATAATAGACAATGATGAATCCAAAAGAAGGGAGTTGGTAGGGTTGAAAAATTCCTTATAAGATACAATGTTCCTTATTTGGGTGACAGGTACACTAGAAGCCCAATCTCACCGTTACATAATACACTCACATAACTAACATGCCCATGTATCCTTTGCATCTAAAATAAACTTTTTTAAAAAATGAATTTGATTTAGAATAAGTATCTCTCTTGAACCTTTTATAATAAAATATTTGTATAAATATCATATTAAAACCATAATACTTTCCCAGAAAATATGCATATAGAGAGAATTTTAAATACTATTTCTAGGGCATATGAAACCTGTGAAGCAGAATCACTAATTCTCACACCATTGCTTTCAAATTTTATATATAGCTATTCATAGTATAAATATGTTTCAGCAACTCTGTGTATACAAGCAGGTGCACACATGCACACAAACACATAAAAGAAACAAAATGTTCATAAAACTTGCACTGTACTATATGTGACATGCTATGATTTTTGCAGTTTTGTTCCATTCTAGTCTACCTAAAAATAAATTTGTTTGCTCTGTGACTTGAACTCATGACCCACTACTC
The DNA here is from genome assembly GCA_963574415.1 of Tarsius wallacei. Lineage (NCBI taxonomy): Eukaryota > Metazoa > Chordata > Mammalia > Primates > Tarsiidae > Tarsius > Tarsius wallacei. Next base: position 14,763 of record CAUYQG010169118.1, on the reverse strand, counting down.
AATCATAAACTATAAATGGGTCAATTCACAGTTTGAAAAATAATAAGATAGAGCTACCAAGAGTCCACATTCAAAAGTAATAAAAACACAATCACAGCTTCTGTGCCTTAAGTAATTAGACATATCTTAGTTGTGTTCATTTTATAATTCTTAGAAAACACAGAAAATGTGTGGAAACTATCACCATGAAATGAATGTCAGCCAGACGATTTATCTATTTATCTAACTATAATATTTGAGAAAATCCGGAAATCATTTTTGAAAGTGCTGTACAAAAAATATCCAATAGATACAATATTTTTTCAAATAGAAATTTTTCTAATTTCTATTTAAGAGCTATTATTTTATTATGTATATTTTGATGTCTTAATTATCTTTTCAGACATTAAAAGCAACAAAGATGTGTTTGAGTTAAAACATTTATTTCTACAATAGTTTATTTTTTGATTTGATGTATTTCTGAAGAGCAATTTTATTCCCAGGTTTCAAAATAAAAGGAATCAAAATCATTGAAGATGCAGGGTCAGAGCCTGTTTTCATGCACTGCACTCACCTTCTTACCAGGTATATATGCCTGATAGAACTGCTGATTGCATTTTTAACTCATACTTGCAGTGGATTCCAGATTATTCATTGTTTTAAAGTACACTTTAATCCCAATTCTGGGCACTACAAGTTATATAATCAAATATAAATTCAAAAGATTCAAGACTAGGCTTATATTACACAACTTTCATATTTCCACTTTTCTGATAAATTCATTGTGTAAACAGCATATTAACTAACTAGGAATTTTATAATTCCTGCATTCTAATATTGCATTCAAATTTCAAGGAGAAATGTACAAAATATTTGTTTTAAATTAGCATACTTATGAAAGGACTTCACGTACAAATATCTAATTCAAATCAATAACTGCATAAAATATTTCACATATAGAAGTATTTAAATAACTGCTTAAACATTTCAACAATTAATAGTCATACAAAGGGGGAAGTTCCAAGCACAGCCATTGCCCAAATAATTCGCTTCTCTTCTTAAAGCATTCATTTGTGTTTTGTTCCCTATTAACTGACATTAGAATGTTATTTAATAATTATATTCTCTTAATTGTGAAGGTTGGTAATATGTCAATGCTTGCTTCAACTTTTAGAAGTTTACAGGTTTATAAAAACATATCTAGATGATAATTATTTTATTTGACTGTACTATATTAAGATATTATGATATTTTTATTTAATAAGGGTTCATAGCACTTATAGTATGTCATCACCTTTCCTAAGCTCTTTAACATCATCAATACCATTATTATCTTCATAACAGCACTACAAAGTAAATACAATTACTATTAAGCACCTGTATAATATCATAAAGCAAGTAATTGGCAAAGACTGATGCATTGTGTGGCGATTTTTAACATCATGAGTTAGACTTAGATATCAGTCAACAACTTGTTTCAGCAAATATACAACCCTAGATTTCATTCATCAACTTGTTGAATTCTTCTTATCTCAGAAATATAAATACCATCCCAAATGGCTTATCTATCAATAATTAACTCATACATCAGGGCGTGAGATAGTTCTCAAGGAATATTTGTGTCCATGTAAATAATGAAAATGTATATTTATAAAGAATGACTTGCTTGCTGAAAAGCAAGACGAATGAGTCCGTGGACATACCCATATTTTATCTCATGTAGGAAGTGAGTGTGGCAAATTTGATCATGTTGTATACTGGCTGCAACTGATGACCATTATAGCAAGTTCCTTTTTCTTCTCCGCTATTTGTCAACTTGGAGTGTTTTATCTTTCTTTCCAAAGGCAATTATGTGGTTAAAATTCCTCTAAAGGATTTCTCTGAGGCCTTTCTCAATTCTATGAATTCTCTTGCAAGAGACATCAAAATTCCCTACGAATTTGGCTGATTTCTGGGAAGAGTCATTATTCTCACAGAATATGTAATAAAAAGTGTGATACACTTGCTTTGAACCAGAATTTCCCCCAAAATGTGAAAATGGCCAACTAATTCTGGGAAACTTTACATGCCAAAGCTTCATTTGGATAATAATATTTTTTAAACTATTAAAGGTTACAGTTTGTATATATAATAGTTCATTGCTTCTGCAATTAAAAAAAACAAATTAATCTAGCATTTCCTGAAACTTCTAAATATACAATCCTCCTCTTTTTTCTCATAGCAGTTAATATTATGTATATTGCTTTATGTCAGAAGTCAAATCATTAATGTTTGAAGTCTGTGCTCTTTGACAAGCTTAAAATCCTAAGTATAGATTTCATCATATTTACCTCACAGTAATGGTAAAACAGAGTGTCTTAGTAAAGTCCCTGATATATATACAGCCTTTCGTGACCAAGTGGATGGTCCACTGATATTTTTTTTAAGGGTTTATGAATTGAAGTCAGATAGCCCGACTTGGTCATCTTCCTCCACAAATTACTAGGTATGCTACCTTGAGGTATGCTCATCCCTAAGGTTAAGGTTTTTTTCTTTTTTTAAAATCTGAAACTGTGGTCATTAATAATAGTATCTACCTCAGAGAATTATTGTTGCTATCTAATGGAATGCTGCATATGGCTATCTAATGGTATGCTGTATATAAAACTCTTAGAAGTTTACCAGCTGAAAATGCATGCTCAGTAAATTTTAGATATCCTTGTTTTTATTTACTTATTTTATTTTAAAGGTGTGGGCTGAAATTCAGGGTTATCTATACAAATGATCATTGTACAGGTAAAATTTAGGCCTCACTTCACCTGATTTGAGATCAGATACCCTTGATGAAGTGGGCTTCCCTGGCAGTTTCCCACTATTGCCAATTCTTTTCTTATAGTATTATGATAATTGTTCAGAATCCCCTTATGAGTGAGAACATGTGGTACTCATCTCTTTGTTTCTGTGATAGATCACTGAGTATAATAGACTCTAAATCCATTCATGTTGCTGTGAAGTACATATGTTTGCCCTTCTTTATGGCTGCATAATATTCCATTGTGTAGATGTACAAAATGTTTTAAAAATCCATTCTACTTTTGATGAGCAGCATGGTTGGTTCCATGGTTTTGCTATTATGAATAGTGCTGCAATAAACATGCATGCACAAGTATCTTTTTTGAAGAATTATTTGAGTTCTTCCAGATATATTTCCAGAAGGGGGATTGCTGGTTGCATGGGAGGTCAATTTTTATATCTTTTAGGAATCGCCACACTGTTTTCCACAGAGGTTGTATTAGTTTGCACTCCTACCAACAGTGTAGAAGTGTTTCCTTTTCCCTGTGTCCCCTCCAGCATACGTTGTTTTTTTCAGTTATTGATGATGGCCATCTTTGATCCATTTAGAGTGGATTTTTGTGTATGGTGATAGGTAGGGGTATTGTTTTAATATTCTGCATGTGGTCAGCCAGTTTTCCCAACACCATTTACTAAATAAGTTCTCCTCTCCCAGAGGTTTTTAAGGGAGGCTTTGTTGAAGATGAGTTGGTTGAGAAATTGATGCTTTGCTTCTGGAATCTCTATCCTATTCCATGGGTCTATATGCCTGTTCTTGTACCAATACCAGGCTGTTTTGATTATTGTAGCCTTATAATAAAGTTTGAAGTCTGGAAGGGTGATACCTTCCACTTTGTTTCTTTTGCTGAGGACAGGAGACACCCTTATGGAAATTGGAACTGGGAACCAATTCCAGATCAAAACCCCAAATGCCCATGACATAATAGATAAGATAGACAAGTGGGACCTCATCAGACTGAAAAGTTTCTGCAAAGCAAGAGAAACTGTCAAGAGAGTGGGGAGACAGCCCACAGAATGGGAAAAAATATTTGCCAACTGCATATCTGACAAAGGCCTAACACCTAAGCCCCTCAAAGAACTCAAACATGCCAAAAAGTAAAAAACAAACAGCCCTATTAAAAAGATATGTATAGACATGTGTCAAAAGAAGACATATGAGCAGCCAACAGATACACAATAAATGCTCATACTCACTAGTCATCAAAGAAATGGAAATTAAAACCACACTGAGATATTCTTGTTGTTATTTTCTTGCCCCTATCTTCTTGTCCCTCCACTGACTCAAAGCACTTCCAAGAACAGCTAGCTATGTATCTCAAAGAATGCTAGGCAAATGATACTAATCCTTAACTACTCTCTTTTACACTTCAAATCCAATTCTTGCAGTTTTTTCTTTCAAAATATTCCCTCAATCTTAGTACCATGTTTCAAGAGGATTGTTGCAATGACTTTCTAACTGCTCTTCTTACTTCAACTCGTGCTCTGCTGCAAAGAACCCTCAATGCCAGCAGCTAGGAAGTCCTACAGAATCCTTCCCCATGGGCTCTCTGATTCAACTCTTACCTACACTCCCTATTGCTCAATTCAGCTCCTGTTTATTGAACATTTTAATAGCATCATTTTTTTTCTGGGTTTTCCTATTTACTGTTCCTTCTGTCTGGAAACCTCTTTCCTCATGGTTCATAAACTCTTTGTCTCAACTCAATGATAAATATGATTTTATCAGAAAAGTTTTCCCCAGGAACACAAGAAGAATATAACTCACTTCACACCATCTTTCACTCTTTCTGTTACTACCTTCTTCTTCCATTTTCTGATAATTTCAGGCTTTTCTGACTAGAATGTAAATTCCACAAAAGAAATAATTTATCTCTTTCTCTCCCCACTGGTACATTCTCAGAATCTAGAAAAATGTCTAACACACAATTAAATATTTTAAATTTCTGGTGCTAATAAATATTTCATAAATAGATTTCCTTATTGAAAAATAAATTTTTAAATTTCACCACTTTTACATTTTTTAAAATGCAGTGTTATATATTTTAATTGCTGTAGCTATTTTGTATTTTGAGAACATATGTGGGCAGAAAAACTTAGCATGTGTCTTGCTAGGCACTGGTGCAGACATAGAAAGAATAGCAAGATCTAGTGACGATAACACAGATGAAAAGAAAGAATAGCTGAGGGCATTACCTCTTTCCAGGGTACTAGTGGAATGTTTATGCCCCTATGAAATTTATACATTGATAGCTAATCGGCAATGGGATGGCATAAGGAGGTGGAAACTTTGGGAGGTGACCGAGTCATGAGGACAGAGCCTTCATAGATAGGATTAGTGCCCTTTTAGACCAAACCTACAGAGCTTTTATGCCATGTAAGAACACAGTGAGAAGATGACTACTTATGAACCAAGGATTAGAATCTCATTAGACACCAAAAACCAGTATCTTTATTTTGACTTCTCATCTTCTAAAACTATCAGTAGTACATTTCTGTTGTTTACAAGCCACCAATAATTGTTATTCTGTTATAGCAGACCAAATGGACTAAGACACCATGACAATTCTTATAAACTCAAAAATGACTCCTGAAGCTCAAAGTCTTTCTGTCTCAACTTTTGGGGGCGGGAAAGGAAATTAAAATATGACTACAAAGGGAATGAAGTTGCCAGTTACAAAGATCATAACATCACCAATTTTGCACTAAAATAAAAAACTTAGAATTTTAGATCATTATTACCTTGATGACTGCTAGCTAACACATGATGAAAGTTATAGCTGTGGTTTCATCTATCTGTGTATTGCTCAAAATAAAAAGAATGACTGATTTTCTTGGTCAGGTCTACTATGGAGATTTGCTATGGTCTGAATATCTGTGTTCCCTCCAAACTCATATGTTGAAATCCTGACCCTAAGGTAATGGCATTTGGAGGTGAGACTTTTGAGAAATTATTAGCTTATAAGTGTAGAACCTTCATGAGTGAATTGGTACCCTTATAAAAGAGACTAAAGAGAACTCCGTTGCCCCTTCTGTCCTCTAAGGACACAGGGAAATGATAGCTATCCATGAACAAGGAAATGGGCTATCACTAGATACTGAAAATACTGGTGCTTTGAACTTTGACTTTCTAGCCTCACAACTGTGAGAAATAAATTTATGTTGTTTATAGGCCACCCTATCTACAGCATTTTGTTATAGCAGCCCAGATGGACTAAGACAAGGTTGTAATAGTAAGAATTCTGCTATGTCTTCTATAGAACTATATCTGTAGGTCTAGAGGATGCTTTCTCGTCTCCTCAAGAATTATTCCTCTGTGCCTTACTTAGATGGAGAAAGCTCTATATGAACAAGCAATAATGTTTCTGAAATGGTTTACAAAGCTCAGGGAAAATACAGCACAATACATAGAAAAAATCTCAGCCAATAATTTATCTTTTTTTCTCACCCAATAAGGTAAGAAACATGGATATAATAAAGCTTAGAAGTAGAATGTAAGTCTTGATCTCCAAAATATATAACAAAATTGTTTTCAAATGTCTAGTCCTGAAACAAAAGACATAGTTTATTCCTAAATTTTTAATTTACCACAGAAAAAAAGAGAAAGATGCAAACTGTTTCCTTCTTTATAATAAGGTAGCTTGGGTGAAGTGTACTAAAAAGTCTTTCTATTTACAGCTACTGACTTGCGCAGCATCATGAAAGAACAAATGAAACAATGTCAGATTTAAGGGCTTACATGTATACCTGTATGTGTGGTAAATTAAATTAGAAAGTACTGACCAAAGTTAAATGAATGATATTGTCACTGAAGAAAAAATTATCAGAAACAAAATAAATATCTCACACAATGTGTCAGATTTCACAGCTGGGTTCCCAGAACTCCATGATGTCTATTTCTACATTTACCCTATCTAATACATCAAAAGGCTTGAACTTAAATCCTGTAAGGATTCAGTATCTAGGCAACAATGCTCTACAACCTATTAAAGAAAAATAATGTAGAGAAGGAAGAGCTGTGTTTACTACCGGTTAGTAGGATAAACAGCAAAGTGAAGCTTTAACAAGTAGTCCAGGAGAACATGAATGTGTCCTGGAAAGCATCAGCTCAAATAGGGGCCAAGAGGAAGTGTGGAAAGACCAGACAAAAACAGCTTAATTAGTGGGAATAACACTACAAGTTGAGACCAAACTGGTCTCTGAGAGGATATGCAATAATTTGTGGTAGCTCCCAAAGATTCCAGAGGGCATCAGCATTCCAGATCCTGCAGTTCTACAAGTGGTAACAACTAGCAAAATGTGGATCTATACTAAATGCCCAGGACTCTCAGTAAAATAAAACATAAATGTTGAGAGGCAACCATGAATACAACAGATTAGTTATTTTAGTGGAGAAAGGTTGCTTTCAATTTCATGTTGCATTATGACATTATCTGTATAAAAATCTTCTACACATGATACCGCAATATAATACACAATCAAAGGACTAAACTATACATTAAAAATTTTAAGGCAACATTTACTCCTGTACTCTAGATATCAGCTTTGTGCATAGCCTTTCCAAAATCCTGCTTGGCAGTTGTCATTCCACACCCTCTAATTGTCATTGGTATATATCTTCTGAATTTTACTATAGAAAGAGAATGTCACTTCAACAAGTAAATGCAGAATGTGTTTTCTGCTTTCAAGAATATGACAATTTTGTTGCAGAAGGAAAGCTAATACACAGAAGCACACAGTTACACATGCAAATGTGTATTTTTACAATATGTAACTGCCTGAGCAGACTCAGTAGAACTGAAATTATTAGATATGAGTTTACAAAGAAAGTGAATATAAGCTGGGTTCTAAAAGAGGATTGGGAACAGAATAGGAATCTGTATATTCGTGATAATGATAGACGTCACATTAAAGTAGACAAGTTAAAAATAAACATCTATTGTAAATCCATATGTTGTGATTGTTGAATCAAAACTATTTTTAGATTATGGAAGAGTATTAAAACTGATGCATTAATAGTAGTGTGAGAAGGAAGACTGTCCATAATTTTGAGTTGCTGAGTAAAAACTTAAAATACTATAGCCAAACATCAGTCGAATTCTATTGTCTTCGAATTTCTCAAAGAAAACGGCCACCACCAAAAGTTAAACTCTCTCCATTTTAAACAAGAAGTCAGAATGATTTGTAAGCATATGCTTTTGTTATTTATAAAATTATCAACATAAATGTAACTACAAAATTATATACATATATTTTTATTTAATAAATTTAAATTTTGTTTTTTACACGTCAGAATTACACATTAAACTGCCTTTTGTTTTGTTTTGTTTTTCTAACAATTTAGAAATTTTTTTAATTGATGAAAACAAATTCTAAAGATAATTGGATCAGGGATTATAGTGTTAGGAAAATGTTTGTTCTCATTGTAGATGTCTGCCTGTATTTTCTCTGTATCATTTCACAAATTAGAAAGTATGACATAGATTTTTATTACATCAGCAAAGATATCTTTGGCTAATATCATTATATAGAAAAATCATAAACAAGTTTATTAATTATATTTGCATTTCTAGTTTTTTGCATTAGCTTAAATAAGAGGCTGTGTATTTGAGGATTTTAACTATGTAGATTCATACACATATGCACAATAAACAAGGAGAAATAAGGATTAATTCTCACATAGTTTTGACACTCAACGAATTTACTTTTACAGTAAACTGTAATAAATAATAAGCTTAAGACTCAGTAGCTTTTTATCACTTTAATATTATGTGTACTCAATGAGTAGTGTCTTATGAGTGTATGGTAAAATGCCATAATATGTCACTGCTTTCCAATAGCATCAACTAAAATTTGTTTCACTTAAATTCGACATGTATTTTTATTCATATATTCTGTAAAAAGTATAAATTGTCTTTTTTGTCAGCTCAATTAATACAGAAATAGAGTTAAAAAATCAAACTGGCCGGGCTCAGTGGCTCAGCCTGTAATCCTAGCACTTTGGGAGGCCGAGGTGAATGGATTGCCTGAGCCCGCAGGTTTGAGACCCGCCTGGGCACCTCATCTCTACAATAAATCAAAAATTAGCTAGGCGTAGTAGCGCGTACCTGTAGTCCCAGCTACTTGGAAGGCTGCGGTGGAAAGATCACCGGAGCCCAGCAGGTCAAGGCTGCGGTGGCCGGGAACGGCCACTGCACTCCAGTCTGGGTGACAGAGTGAGACTCCAATTCAAAAAAAAAAAAAAACCAAACTGTTCCTCTATTGACCTAATCCCACTGTCCAAGTGAATCTAATGTTAAATATTTGGTGTGTATTCTTCACACTCTTTTAAAAGCATACAGAAACAATAACATAAGTATGTATATTTGAATAAATTTACATATGCACATAGTAGGTTTTAAAAATTAAAACTATTATAATACAGATACCATTAAAGACCTTTTTATTGGCCAGGCATGGTAGCTCAAGCCTGTTATCCCAGCACATTGGGAGGCTGAGACAAGAAAATTGCCTGAGTCCAGGGATTCAAGACCAGCCTGAGCAACTTGGCGAGACCTCATCTCTATAATAAATAAAAAAATATTAACCAGGCATGGTAGTGTGTGCCTGTAGTTCCAGCTACTTAGGAGGCTAAAAACAAAAAAACAAAAAAACAAACAAATAAAACCTTTTTGTGGTATAATGTATTATGAACTTTTAAAAATCTCACTACTTTTTTCTTTACTGGAGTATATGCATATACATACACACATACATATATACATATATATGTATATCATTCATTCATTCATTTATGGATTTTTTTAACTCTTGTACTATAGTAAGCATTCTTACACAAATACTTTTGTGTGCCTGTGCTGCAATTGTGTTATTCACTTAAAGAAAAAATCTTTAACTTGGTCCATGTAGAAAACAAAGATTTAATAAATGCTGACCTTTCTTTCTCTGAACCATGAACAAGGTCTAATGAATCTTCCCACAGAAAAGCTTCTGCGTATGGTATCCGACCTTTCTTCTTAAATAGGCTGCTTCTACTCAGTCTGCAGATCATGGCTCTAATGTCACTTCCTGATGCTCCTAGTTTCATTAGCTTTCTATATTGTATTTTCTCACAGAACCTTGCATCTTCCATCTTTCTTGCCTTGTTCAGCAAAACACACACACGCACACACACACACGTGCACACACACACACACCCTCACATGTATATTTATATTTAATTTTTAAAGTTTTTAAATCTTTTTTACAAAACTATGATCTCAATATAAGCAATACCTTTTCTATTTTTTGCTTGTGATTTTATATCTAACATATAAAGTAATGCCGGCCAGGTATGGTGGCTCATGCTTGTAATCCCAGCACTTCGGGAGGCAGAGGTAAGAGGATTTCTCGAGCACAGGGGTTCAAGATCAGCCTGGGTAACTTGGCAAGACTTCATCTCTGCAATAAAATTTTAAAAAGTAATTAGCTGTGCATGGTGGTGGTGCATGCCTGTGGTGCCAGTTACTTAGAGGCCAAGGTGGAAAAGATTGTCTGAGCCCAGCAGCTGGAGGCTGCAGTGGCTGTGTGCATGCCACTGCACTCCTGTCTGGGCAACAGAATGAGTCTCAATCAAAAAACAAAAAATAAATAAGTAATGCCTGCCACACACGAGATAATTAAAAACTAATTTTTCAATGACTCAATTAATGAATCACCATAATAAAGTTAAAACTATAAATTTTGTATTTCATTGCTCTGAATATGTATTAATTGGTGATGAATTTATATTTTTACAATATGTATGCAAGCTTTTAAAATTATTCTTCCTAATACTTTTAGAGTTTTAGTTTGCCAAAATTCTACAGGGTGTATTAATTACTGCAAATTTAGTGCCTTAAAACATCACAGACTTGTTATTTTATGGCTCTGGAAGTCTGAATTCTCAAAAACACTGATGGGATAAAAATCAAGGTTGACTGTGTGTGTGTTTTTCTTTTTTTATTATTTGTTTCTTTTCTTTGACGATTCCAAGGGAAACCCCATTTCCTTGCCTTGTCCAACTTCAGAAAGTCATTTATAGTCCTTGGCTTGTGGACCATTCATCTGTATTCAATGTGCGTTGCTCCAAACTGTTTTCATTGTCATAACTCCCTTTTTCTGACTTCGACCCCCTTGTTTCCCTTATAATGTTATCGCATTGTGTCCACTCAAATTATTCATAAAAATGCCTTCATCTCAAGATTATTAACTTAATCGCATACTGTAAAATCCCTCTTTCCATGTAAGGTAATAACTTCACAGGTTACAGAGACTAAGGTGTAGGCATCTCTACAGCACCATTACTTTCTCTACCACAAAGACTTTACACACTTTTTGCCTCTTTGTATATGTGTGCGTGTGTTTGTGTGCATTGTTAATAGTTTGTATTGTTACTATTTTATGTGAATGAAATATCTGATAATATATATTCTCATTAACTATTGTTGCTATTTAAGACAAATAGCATTTGAGTGGCCATCTCACTGAAGAATCTTAGCAGTTCTTAGAAATTGCTCTTTTTATTGACTTAAGTCAATTTTCTTAAAAATTTTAAGTAAACGTGTATTTCAAATATAGGTTACCTTATTGAATACATTAATTTTTTAAATAATATGTAAAATATTTACTTAATTTCCAATTGCTCTTTTATTAAAGCAGTCTGTGCTTATTTTATGGGTGAAAACTGTTATTGAACTTATGACAATATAAAGTAAATATATTTGTAATCTTTATCTGTTCTTTTGTAAAAGCTGATTTTTTGCTTATTGGTTTATTATCATTGTTTTACTTCTCTTCATTTGCCTAGTATATCTGATAATAATTCATTGTCCATTCACATAGAGTGATAAGTAATAGTCAGAAATAATAAATGATCATTGTAGAAAATTAATGGGCTTCCTTGTAGAAATTATTGTTTCTCTAGCACAAATTTCAAATGTCAATGGTAAAGCCCTGGTCATAATAAGTGGGTAGGATGTGCTTCAATCTAAGAATTGTATACATCATATGGGGCAGACTAAAGTTATAGAAAATACTACCTTCCTTTTCTTTCTAGCACCAACATGCTTGTATATATTGAATTTATACACAAATGATTCATTTTTGCTTAGAAAGCTGATCTTATGAGCTATATTCAACCTAGAAACAAAGCACAAATAGGGTTTTTATATCCAGGGTTGTTTTTATGTATAGGCTCAGCTGGTAACCATTTAGGACACCATACAGAAGACTCTTGTTAATGACTTCTGAAAGATTCCTGAAATTATCTTGACTAAAGAAACTTGCATTTCTTCAGTCACCCCTTTATGTCTTCTCATTGATTTTTATGACTACATCTAAGTTCATTGTTGATTGGGGGAAAAAGGGCTCTTTAATTTTTATAAATTCTTCATTGTTACTGTTGAATTTTCTAGTTATTTGATAAGCAATATATTTATTTAAGTTTTACCTTTTCAATACGCCTTATCAGTAAGATTACAGAAAAAAGGCACTGAAACCCACAATTTTTATCAAACATGCATTGGGTGTTAGTAGTTTCAATGCATCTACATGAACACAGATGAAAGATTCATGGTCACTGTTCCAAGTTAGACCAGAAGAAAAGCCAAAAAAAAAAACAAAACAGATAATCAACCTAGTAGACTAAATGGTATCAATGTGACAAACATGGGATAAATAATTCAACAAAGAGAAGTAATAAAGCCAACCTGATTGAGACTGTTAATATAGAAGAATACTACTTATACTGAATACTAAAAATGATTTACAGACAATGGGAGCTGGTGGGAGAGGTCCAGAAACAAAAGCTTCCTAAAGAATATTCTACGTGGGGATATGATATATGATATGATATGATATGATGTGATATGAAAAAAATAGCCTGAAGAATCTTTCCATCATTAATATTTAGTTGCCATAACTAAAGTGAAATACTCACTGTCAGAAGAAAAGGAAGGTTTATACACAGGACCCCAGGCATTCTTACTTTGTCCTTTATTGTTCTTTACAGTAGAGTATTTTCTTTTCTTTTTTTTTTTTTTTTGAGTTGGCATCTCACTCCGTCGCCCAGACTGGAGTGCAGTGGCTGCTTCTGGCCACCACAGCCTCCTCCTGCTGGGCTCCGGCGATCCTTCCACCTCAGCCTTCTGAGTAGCCGGAACTACAGGCACGTGTTACCACGCCCGGCTAATTTTTTTGATTTATTGTAGAGATGAGGTTTTGCCTGCCCAGGCGGGTCTCGAACCTGCGGCTCAGGCAATCCACTCACCTCAGCCTCCCAAGGCGCGGGATTACAGGCTGAGCCACCGAGCCCGGCTGAGTATTTTCTTTCAATAAGGCATGTTAGTGTCAGAGTGAAACTTTAAAGTACCTAAGACATTTTAATGTCAGTGTCCAAATGGGTGAAGATACTGTAGTCTTTTGAAAGTCATTCAGCCTTATGATAATGAAAAATGGCAGCTGATTAATTTTTTGTAATTATGCTTCTCATTTTATAATACCCCAGATGTTCCCTTTTCCTCCATTTAAACACTACACATACTGCAAAGCGTAAACATATTTGTTTTCCAATGTGCAATTAAAATTGCCTGAACTCTAGAGACCATAAGCAATATTATTTGACCTTGTGTGGGCTATAGTTACAACATTCACCAACCAAATTACGATAAAACAAATAAGAGGTTAATGAAATTGCTTTGCTTCTTTCAAATTCATAATAAAGTATAATGCTATTCAAATGTTATTTCTGTTTCTTTCTGTCTTTCTCATTCTGACTCCACTTTGCCCTACAATTACATTGTCTTATAAGTCTCAAATATTTCCATTCATTTTGCATTATGAATTCCCTCATATGTACAAATATGTGTGTTTTTATATACTATTATTATTTACTCTAGTTTTCCATCAATGTGTATTTTTTCTCTAATAATATTGCAAGTATCTTGCGTGCGGGGATTAAATTTTGAATACTCTTTTCCATGTGTTTTAAACAGCTCTGAGGAAGTATAATTGCCCTTATTTAGAGAAGAGAATGCAATTTCATAAGTTTTGATATATATCTAAGCCCAAGAAATTGTTGCCACAATCATGATAAACATAGTTAGCATTCCCAAAACAGTCTACATGTTTCTTTGTAATCCTTTCCTCCTCCAAATCATGACCAACTCCCTTCCCTCATCCCAGGCAAACCTCTGATCAGATTTATACAAATGTTCTGTAGAATCATTTGAATTTTCTTTTTTAAAAGTTTTATTTGTTCATTTTTTATTTTAAAGATGTGGGGTACAATTCAGGATTAGGTATACAAGTGTTCATCATACAGGTAGAGATTGGGCTCATTTTTGTGCTCACTTTGCCTGGTTTGAGATCAGGTACTCCCATTGATGTTGTGTACCCACCCCGCCCCTGCAGTATCCCACTACCACCAATTCCTCTCTTATAGAATTATGGTAAAGGTTCAGGGTCCGCTTATGGGTGAGAATATGTGGTATTCTGTTCTTTGTTTCTGTGATAGATTACTGAGGATAATTGATTCTAAATCCATCCAAGTTGCCGCAAAGTCCATTTGTTGATCCTTCTTTATGGCTGTGTAATATCTCATGGTGTATATGTATCACATTTTTTTAAATCCAGTCCAGTTCTGATGGGCAGCACAGTTGGTTCCATGTTTTTGCTACTGTGAATAGTGATGCAATAAATATGTGTATGCTGGTATCTTTTTGTAGAATGATTTGAGTTCCTTCAGGTATATTCCCATTGGGGGATTGCTGGATTATATGGGAGGTAAATGTCTGATGTTGTTTGTTTTATTAATGATGGCCATTCTTACTGGGGTTAGGTGGTATCTCAATGTGGTTTTGATTTGCATTTCTCTAATGTACTTTTTAAGTTGTATTTTACAAAAATGATATCACACTGCATATACTATTTTGTAGT
>CAUYQG010169117.1:0-46977 GCA_963574415.1 Tarsius wallacei | reverse complement strand
CGCTGCTATTCTAATTGGTCTTCCCTGGTAGGTAGTCTGACCTTTTTCTCTTGCTGCCTTTGGGATTTTTTCTTTTATACCTACTTTGTTTAGGCGAATTATTATGTGTCTGGGAGTTGGTCTTCTCATTTGTTGTCTTGCAGAGGTTCTCTGAATCTCCTGTGTTTGAATTTTTGCTTCCCTGATTAGATGGGGGAAGTTTTCTTGAATTATCTCATGAAAGGCTTGTTCCAGTGTGGACTCTGTCTCTCTTTCTGCTTCAGGAAGACCAATTACCCTTAGGTTCGGTCTCTTGAAGTAATTGCTCATCTCTTAAAGGTTTTGTTCTGCCTTTTTGAGCTTGCTTTCTGTGTTTTTAACAGTTTGGATTAGTTCTATATTTTGGTCCTCAAGCACTGAGATTCTTTCCTCTGCTTGGGTAATTGTGCTTTCCATGCTTGTCATTTTGTTATTTATTTCATTCACGATATTCTTCATTGCTGTTATCTCAGCTCCTTCCTAGTTTCTTCTTGACTCTCCTCAATTCTTTTTAATCTCTCCATTATTGTCTTGATATCTAGATTTATAGTTTGAGACCAGTCATGCTGGGGGCTCTTCATTGTTTGTTTTCTCACTGTCTGACCTCCCAGGGGTCTGTGTGAGACCTATATTCTTCTTTTGGTTTTTCTTCATTTGTGCGGTGTTTTACCTCCCTACTGTTTCCTTCCCTCCACGTCGCTGTCTTCTTTAATTCTGCTATTCAGGGGCAGAGGGGTTGCTGGGTTGCACTATAGGTTGGGGGTGGCCCTTTTTGCAGTTTTAAGTTTTACTTAAGGGGGGAGCTGTGATTTAAAATCTATCTGCAGGTCCTGGTATCCATTGACAGGTGTATGGATAATCTGAAACCCACTTCGCACTGCCTTGGAGTCTGTTCGTGCAGTGGGGTTGTAGGTTTACTCCCTGAAATAAAATGAGGTTAACAGAGGGAGGAGAATGGAGTGGACAGTGGGGGGAAGAGAGGGGTAGAGAGAGAGAAGAGTAAGGGGGGAAACAGATGAGTGTACCAACAAATGGAGAGAGAGACCTAAACTGAAACAGATAAAAACAATAGACCACAGCTACAGACTACTCAACTGCCATACAAAAAAAACCCTAAAACATACAATGATGCTTACATACAAGCTAACTAACCACCTTATTGCTGTGCTGCTCCTCTATGCAAAGATATGGTTTACAGAGAGGAGAGAAGAGAAGAAGAGGAAGAACAAAATGGAAAAAAGAGAGAGAAAAAAACAAGAAAAAGAAAAAACAAACAAATAAACAAAACAAACAAACAAACAAACAAAACCCAGTTGGAATAGAATCAAGTCATTAAACTAACAGAACCAATCAAGCACATTCTGAGACTTTTCGTTTAAGTCCAATGTCCTTTCAGCTCTGGTTTCTAGCTGTCTTCTGAGGTTGGTAAATTTGTTTACAGTTACAGTCAGTTGCCCCTGGCCTGCTGTGAAGAGCAGTTCGGGTCAGCAGCCAGTTCTCTAGTCAAATCTGGCCTGTGACTGTTTTGTTTTTGTTTTTGTTTTTGTTTTTTTGCCCGTTTTGGTTACGGCAAAATCGCCTTACCTTGAATCGCCAGCAGGTGGTGCTATCTCACTGCTCCGGATTGCCTTTGTCTCAGCTGCACGCCCTTTATGGTCTTTGTCTCAGCCACTGGCCCCAACAGGGAGTAAGCTGGGCGAGAGCCGGCTGGGAGATAGGAGCCTGCCTCAGGCCCACAGCCTGGCAGGACGTCACGGTGGCAGTGGAGACGGCTGCGATCTCAGCGGTCTTGCTTGGAGAAGCTTCAGGGTCTGGAGTCATGGATTGCCTCAGGCACAGGAGGGGCGATCTATAATGGCTGCTACTGAGGCGGTGGCAGCAGCGCGGCTGCTCTGTCTGCGGTTTCAGGGGTTGTCCAGACAGGCGTGATGCTTCAGCGGTGGCTACAGCTGAGCTCCGCGTGTACTGCGGGTTGCTAATGATGGGATCCGCAGCCCCCGGGGAGACCGCCAGAGACCTTCTGCGTTCTCCTTTGCGGAGCGTCTCATAGATCAGGCTGTCCCGTCGCCATCTTGCCCCCCTCTCCTGAATTTATTTATTAACAGGGTTAACATCAGGCCTGAATGTAAATTAAGCCTCTGGCTATAGAAGTGGAAAAAGTCATAATTAACAACAATTTTGTGAACTACAGACCTCATCTATCTTAAGAGGTCTACATGCGTAGTTAATGTTTCATCGAAAGCCTATACATGAAAATAGTTTAAATCTAACTTGCATGGTTTACCCTAGCCAACAACAACGAACCCCTGGGAACTCTATTTTATGAATATCTCGATAGTAAACCAAGTATTCGAATTGGAAAGAGGATCAACAACACTTTTTTTGGCCAATGAATACCTAATTTTTATTTATCAATGGAGATGCTAGACTATATCCAATATTCACTAGTAAAAAGGTCATCTTCCATGAAGCCAAGCAAAAAGATGACATAAGTCAAACCTATCCAATTCTGTTTCAGCGATCTCAACAAGAAATTAATCCTTTACCGCCATAAACTGAAGAATCTGAAAATCAATATTAATGAAAAGAAAGAACTTGTAGCCACAGATATTTATCTGGGACACAATCAGGAGACAGAAACCACATACTAATTTATTTATTTTTTATTTTTATTATCATTATTTTTTGAGTTAGAGTCTCACTCTTTCACCCAGACTGGAGTGCAGTGACTGCTCCCGGCCACTACAGCCTCGACCTGCTGGGCTCCGGTGATCCTTCCGCCTCAGCCTTCCAAGTAGCTAGAACTACAGGTGCGCGCTACCAAGCCCGGCTAATTTTTTGATTTATTGCAGAGATGAGGTCTCACCAAGTTGCCCAGGCGGGTCTCGAACCCGCGGCCTCAGGCAATCCACTCATCTCAGCCTCCCAAGGCGCGGGATTACAGGCTGAGCCACAGAGCCCAGCCCACATACTAATTTAAACAGAAAAAGTTTAATATGGAAAATTATAAATAATAGGAGAGTAACTATAGAGATATAAGAGAATCTGGAGAATATCCTAGAGCTGAGGTAGCAGATCCAAAGAAGAATGAACTGGGAAGGATTTACCTTCCCAGGCTGGGGTCCAGACTTCGTTGGAAAAATTTGTGGTAGAAGCCTTCTTTCTCTGCGCAAGAGTAGTTTTCTGGGGTGCCCTGGCCAGAACTGGTCCACAGTTGTCCAACAAGCAAGAACAACTCACAGGGTACAGGTTAGTTAAGGTTGGGGAAGGGCCTTCAGAAGGAGCAGGGCACTGATGTGGGCATGAGTCTAGGAGCGTGTGGTGCCAAGATGGCACTGGACCCCTCCATGGGCTGTGAAGTCACCAACGACTGCCCCATCTGGGCATATAGCTGTGGAAAAACACCACTAGATGTTACCAAACACACACACACACACACACAAACACACAGAGCTAATGGACCATGCTCCAGTATCAAGTAAAATAAAAATGTAGCATTCAAAACCAAGAAAATAATCCCCTTCCTTTTGCTGTGTTCCTTCAGTGCCCTCTACGGACAAGGCTTAATATCATGCTCATGGTAAAGGATAAATGTTAGGTGCCAAAGGGTGAACTTGGTGAACTTGGAGCTGAAAGACAATCAATTGGTATCTGTCTTGTCCAATGGATATTATTATTCATAAATATTTTTATCACAGATCATATGGCTTAATAGCTATATATATATTATTTATTTATATTTTTAGAGACAGGGCTTTGCTCTGTGAGCCAGGCTAGAGCACAGTGGTAAGATCACAGCTCATCATAATTTTGAATTCCTGGCTCAAGAGATCTTCCATCTCAGCCTCCTAAGTAGCTAGGACTATAGGCACATGGCCACTACACTCAGATAATGTTTTAAAAAATTTTTGTAGAGGTTGAAAAGGTAGTGTCTCGTTATGTTCTCTAGGTTGGTTTCAAACTCCTGACCTCAAGCGATCCTTTTGTCGTGGCCTCCCAAAGTGCTGGGAATACAAGCATGAGCCACCATGCTCAGTCTATTTTATTGATATTCAGCAGATACTTATTATCTTTTGTGAATCCCCTTAAGTACTCTTATAGGTCACCATGGAGCCAAATTTGCTGCCATATAGACTGTTGATCCCTTTATCTACAGTCACTTTTCCAAAACAAATAGCAAGTAATCTTTGAATTCCTGTAAGCATTTATCTGCAACTCTCATGTTACTTGACAACTGAATTCTACTCCCAGTATATTGACTAGTAAATATGTCTCATTTTTTGCTTTGGTCCATAAGCACCTTGAGAGTAGCATTCACTTTTGTATTCTTCACTTTACCATGCAAAGTGCTTTACTCATAATAGATACACAATAAGTAGTTGCTGAATTAATTAATAACATATCTGGAATAACAATGCCATCTCCTAAGAATGAGAGGTACAAAGCATAATAATTCAAAATTCAACAGCTATAACAAAATCAAAAGCTAAAATACAGAATATATTTTAGTATTGGACATTGTATGGTGAAATTAATAAAATTTACTGGAAAGTCTCAATTTTATAGTGACCAAGTATTTTTCTTAATATTTTTATATCTGATATATGTAAAGTAGAAATTTTTTTCTGAGTCATTCTTGAATAAATAGGAAGAGAACACAATTTTATAACAATTTTTTATCAATTCAGTTTCTGGTACTAAGAAGATTTAACTGAGAAAAAATAATCATATCAACAACTTGTTCTAGAAAAACTAGATATCTACATGCAAAAGGATGAATTTGAACCTGTGCATAACATTAAAAAAATTGATTCTAAGTTGATCATAGACTTAAATGCAAGAGCTAATACTATACAACTGTTTTAAAAATATGAGTAATTATACATGACCTTAGATTAGGTAATGATTTCTTAGATATAACACCAAAGACACAAGTGATCAAAGAAAAAAATGATAAATTATACTTCATTAAAAAAGCATTTGCACTTCAAAAGACAGCGTCAAGAAAGTGAAGACAACCACGGAATGGGAAAAAATATTTGCAAATCATATATCTGTTAAGCAACTGTACTCAGCATACATAATTTAAAAACTTTTACAAGGCAATAATAAAAACTTAAAAATAGGCAGAAGAGTTGGATAAACATTTGTCCAAAGGAGATATATGAATGACTAATAAGCACATCAGAAGATGCTCAGCAGCATTAACCATGAGGGAAATACAAATCAAAATCCCAGTGAGATACCACATCACACACACTAGTATGCCTATAATAAAAAAAAATCCAGATAATAACAAATATTGATGAGGATGTAGAGGAACAGGAGCCTTGATATTTTGCTAGTATGAATGAAAATAGTACAGCCATTTTGGAAAACATTTTGGCAGTTTCTCACAATGCTAAACATAGATTTATTATGTGACCCAGTAACTTCACTTTTAGGTATCTAACCACAGTAAATAAAAACACATCCATACAACAATTTGTATGGAAATGCTCATAGTACCCTTAGTCATAATAGCCCCAAAAAGGAAACCACCCAAATGTCCATTAGCTGATAAATAGATCAACAGAATGTGATATGTCCATAGAGAGAACTATTGTTGGTCAATTAAAACGAATGAATACTGATATACGCTATAACATGGATGAACCTCAAAGATATTACGTTAAGTGAAAGAAGTCACAAAATACAGCATATTGCATGATTCCATTCATATAAAATGTCTAGAAAAGGAAAATGTACGAAGACAGAAAGTAAAGCAGTGGTTGCCAAGGGCTGAGAGTAAGAAAGGAGAGTAACTGCAAATGGGCATTAGTTTTCTTTTCAGCTTAATGGAAATGTTCTAAAATGAGGTTGGAATGATGGCTGCACAACTCTGTAATTATGCTAAAAAGCATTGAACTATACGAGGAGCTAATACTACAATGATAATCACATAAGCAGCAATGATTATTTGATTCTCCTCCTTTTCTGTTTATGAATTAGAATGTCTTGATTGTTTTTAAACTTTTGCTCCACTAAAGGACTTCAAGGAGCTGAGAGCTTTATAGATATAACAACAATCACAACATTAGATTGATAACTACATCTTTAAATAATTTTCTTTTTGCCTAAAGGATAATTGTTTATCTTAGTATCTTTATTAATTACTCTTGGTGTTATGCCAGGCATTTCAACAGAAAAAAATCTTTGTACCATAACTTAAGTAGGAATTTCGAATCTTATTCTGAACAACTAAGCACAAAACTGAATTTGCATTAAAAGATTAGTACATAGAAGTAAGAACATTAATTTCTTTAAGTTACACTGAGGCTGAGAGATGGTATGCAATATGTTCAGAGTCTCAAATAAGTAACAAATACCATTAAAAATATACTTGGTGATATAATAAGAAATATTATATACCTTGATTTATTGTGCTTCAGTTTATTGAGTTTCACAGATACTGTGTTTTTTACAAATTGAAAGTATGTGGCAACCGCACATTAAGCAACTCTATCGATGTCATTTTTCTAATAGCATATGTACACTTAGTGTCTCTGTGTCACATTTTGGTAATTTTTTCAATATTTCAAATGTTTCTGTTATTATTATATCTGTTACGGTGATCTGTGATCAGTGATCTTTGACGTCTCTCTCCCTATCTTCTGGCCTCCCAATTCCCTGAGACACAATAATGAAATTAAGTCAAATAATAACTCTACAATGGCCTCTAACTATTCAAGTGAAGGGAAGAGTCACATAGTTCTCATTTTAAATTAAAAGCTAGAAATGATTATGCTTAGAGAAGAAGATACTTAGAAAGCTAAGATAGGCTGGAAACTAGGAATCTTGAACCAGTTAGCCAAGTTGTACATTCAAAGGAAAAGTTCTTGAAGGAAATGAAAAGTGCTACTCCAGTGAATACAGATGACACGGAAGCAAAACAAGTTTACAACCGATATGAAGGTTTCAGTGGTCTAGATAGAAGATCAAATCAGTCACAGCATTTCTTTAAGCCAAAGCCTAATTCAGAGCAAGGTCCTAACTCTTTTCAATTCTGTGAAGGCTGAGAGAGGTGAGGAAGCTGCAGAAGAAAAATGTTTGAAGTTAACAGAGGTTGATTCATGAGATTTAAGGAAAGAAGCTACCTTCTTAAGAGTGCAAAGTGAAGCATCACATGCTGATATAGAAGCTACTGCAAGTCATCCAGAAGGTCTAACTAAGATTACTGTTGAAGGGGGCTACACTAAATAACAGACTTTCAATGCAGATAAAACAACCTTCTATTGGGAAAACATGCCATCTAAAACTTTCATAGCTAGAGAGGAGAAGTCAATGCCTGGCTTCATAGTTTCAAAGAGCAGAATGACATTCTTATTAGGAGCTTATATAGTTGGTGAATTTAATTTGAAGCCAATTTTAATTTACCATTCTGAAAATCCTAGGGCTCTTAAGTTTATGCAGAATCTACTCTGCCTGTGCTCTATAAATAGAATAACATAGCTTGGATGACAACACATGTTTTTGTAGAATGGTTTACTGAATATTTTAAGGCCACTGTTGAGATTTGCTGCTCAGAAAAAAAGATTCCTTTCAAAATATTACTGCAGATTGATAATGCACCTAGTTATCCAAGAGTTCTGATGGAAATGTGTAAGGAAATTAATGTTGTTTCATGCTTGCTAGCACAACATCCATTCTGCAGCTCATGGGTTAAGGAGTAATTCTGATTTCCAAGTCTTATTATTTAAGAAATACATTATATAAGCCTATAGCTGCCATAGATAATGATTACTCTGATGGATATGAGCAAAGTAAGTTGAAAATCCAAAAAGGATCGATCATTCTAGGTGTCATTAAGAATATTTATGACTCGTGGGAGGGAGTAAAAATACCAACATTAACAGGAGTTTGGAAGAAGTTGACTCCAATTCTCATGGATGACTTACAGGGGCTCACTACTTCAGTGGGAGAAGTAACTGTAAATGTGGTGAAAACAGCAAGAGAACTAGAATTAGAAGTAGAGCCTGAAGATGCGACTGGATTGCTGCAATCTCATGATAAAACTTCAACGGGGGAGGAGTTGCTTATGGATGAGCAAAAAAAGTGGTTTCTTGAAATAGAATCTACTCCTGGTAAAGATGCTGTGAACATTGTTGGAATGACAAAAAATGACTTCAAATATTACATAAACTTAGTTGGTAAAGCAGCATCAGGGTTGGAGAGAATTGACTTCAATTTTGAAAAAAGTTTTATCGTGGCTAAAATGCTATCAGACAGCATTGCATGCTACAGAGTCATGTTTTGTGAAAAGAAGACTCAATCAACATGGCTAACTTCACTGTTGTCTTATTGTAAGAAATTGCCACATCACTCTAACCTTCAACCACCACCACCACCCTGGTTAGTCAGCTGCCATCAAGATGGAGACAAGACTTTCCACCTGCAAAATGATTAGGACTCACTGAAGGGTCAGATGATTATTAGCATTTTTTTTAACAATAAAGCATTTTAAAATTAAGGTGTGTAATTTTTTTTAGACATAATGCTAATAGACTGCAGTGTAGTGTGAATATAGCTTTCATATGCACTGGGAAACCAAAAAAAAAAAATTGTGTGACTTGCTTTATTGCAATATTGGCTTTTTTGTGGTGCTCTGGAACTAAACCTGCTATCTCCAAGGTATCCCTGTATTTGGTCTTAGTCGCTGGTTACTGGTACAGAGCTCCTATAAACGATTGCAATTTCCTGACTGATATAGGTGATAGCAGAATCTGTTTGTTATAATATTTGGTGTTAGTTCCAGTTTCTAACACAAGAACTTCTATGATCCTCAGAATCTCTGAAGTAATGAGTGTCTTTTTCATACTCTAATGAGATGACCTGTGGCTGGTGGAATCCTAGATAGCTTCAGGATTGAGGCTGGCTACTAGAAAGACCCATACCTCCAGGGAAGGGCAAGGGATTGGAAATTAAGTTAATCACCAATGATCAGTGATTTAATCAATCATGCTTATGTAACGGAATTCCCATTAAAACCCCAACCTATGGGATTTGGAGAACTTTCCCCACCCCATATCTTGTACCATGCATCCCTTCCATTTGGCTGTTACTGAGTTATAAAGATATTCCTTTATAACAAAATAGAAACAGTAAGTAAACTCATTTCCTGAATTCTGTGATCTGTTCTAGCAGGTTATTGAACTGGAGAAGGGGGTTGTGGGAACCCCTGATTTACAGCTGGTCAATCAGAAGTTCCAGAAGCATGAGTCTTTCAACTGATGTCTGAAGTGTGGCAGTCTAGTGGGACAGAGCCATTAACTTGTGGTGTCAGGCAACTCCCTCAGGTTTCCTCCCACTCTAGGAGCTTTTCTGTCCTCTCAATAAATCCTGCTTTCCCACCTAAAAAGACAAAACAAAGCAAAACAAAAAACTTGTGGTGTCTGAGGATAGGTGCAAGTTATTCTCGAAATGAGTTGCAGGACATCCAATTGGTCTTAGAGAATTCGTTAGAATGAGGAAGATGAAAAACAAAAACAAAAGGAAAAAACCCTCACTCATTTGATGTCAGAACTGGTATGTAAATACCTTGTATATTTTTTATTTAGAAGCTAAGTACTTAAGAGTATATGTCTTGGCACCTAGTGTTAAACAGTAGTTTCTCAATACATATTTGTTATTAATAAATAAGTGAATAATAAATAAAAATGAATAAAGAAAGTTATTTCTTGCTCTGACCAACTTCCTGATTGTTATACTCTAAGGCCCAATAGCTATGACGATTATTACCATGATAACTAAAAGAATGTTATTGATTCAAATATTTTCTCTCATTTTTCCATTAGGGAGAGCAACCAATATATATGTTAATCATCTAAATATAATATAAAACAATAAATTTACTGTAATTTCAAATAGTATTACATATCATTAAATTTAATATGGAAGCTAGTCAACTGATTAATTGACTAGGAAGTTTTTGGCTTCAAAATGGTTGAAACTAAGAAAGTCCAGAGAAGTGGTAGTCTTCAGTGTTGGTTTATTTGGTGGCTCAGTAGTTTCACCAAGGACCCATGCCCTGTTCATGTCTCTGTTCCACCATCCTCAGTGATGACAGAGCAAGAGGGTACAGCAGCAAAAGTGTGTAACTTCTAGAGAGGCAACACTCAGAAAAAGGAAAAAAAAAACTATCTTTCTTGTAGCTTTTTCTTAGGTGAGAAGTGAGTTTTTCAAGAAGCCCTGTGACAGATTTCCCTCATATTTCATTAGTTAATAGGAGGTCACATGCCCAGTGCTGAACCAATCATGGGCAAGGGCAATAGGATCGCCCTAAAACAAATGAGCCCACCCCTAGAATTAAGGGGAGACAGCTCCCCCTGACCCTTGAAAGTGCCTGGGAAGGTGGCACCTGCACAAAATTGTAGTTCTGTTATGAAGAAAGAAAGTGAGTACTGTCTATTACTACTACCAAATTTAGGAGATGAAAGCAATTTTTCTCAGGTTATTTCAAGTGACTTTGAAAATAACAGCCGTTTTCAAAGTTCTGAAATTGTGGATTGTTCTCTGATGATTGGAAGTGCACACCAAGGTTATTGCTAGAGGATAAGAATACTTTACGGTAAGATACAGTAGAGACTTGGAGAGATGGGGGTAGGAAGGTTGGGTGAGATGCTTGGTAGGTACATTGTGCATAGCTCCAGTGATAGTTGCACTGAAAGCCCTGATTTCACCACAAAATATATCAATATAGGAAAATTGCACTTTGTACCATATGAATATATACAAATTTAAACACTTTTAAAAATAAAATCATAATTAAAGCAGTTTTTCACACTGAAATGTTACCCTGGTTTGGGATATAATCTTGGATCTCATGAAGGATATTAATGACTCTCTTTCTTAGACAATAAGAAACCTGTAACTGTACTTAATTGAAGAATAAATACAAACTCTGTTACCACTTCGTTACCTCCCTTCCAAATATCATATTATTCAATTAAAGACAGATGTTAATGGGCATTTTAAACCCATTAAAAATTTTACACTAATAAGTCTAAGAAGAAAGTTGTTTGCTGCTGGAAAGTGGTAGAAAAAATCGAAAGTCAGTTAGATAATTCAATGATTTCCAGAGTTGCTCAGTGTTAATATATAAATTATTTTGTCCGTATTTCTGAAAATAAGAAAATATTTGGGAATAGTAGTGAATGCATCCAAAAGGGTATATTCTGAACAAATGGTGAGAGGAGAAGAGAGTGAATATAAGTAGTGAGCCCAGCCCTACCTGTGATCTCCCAGTCCAGTGGAAGACCAGGAAAGAGAATCAAAAGTGAAAAGAATACGCACAATGCACTAAGCCATGCACCTGAATAGTTTCCTTCAGCTCTAAGTGTCAGTTGACTATATCCTTTTGTGTCCACACCATGGACTTTACTGGGCTTCCTGTTTCCTTGTCAAGAAAAGCATATGTGTTGGACTCTGTTTATACAAAAAATGATTTTATGACTATTTCAGAAATATAAAATACTTGGCATTTTCCCTGTGTTTTTAAGTTTACCTCAAAAATAATGTCCTTCCTAAAAAGAAACAAAATTTCTATAAATATTGGAATAATCAAATAAATTTAGAACTCTATGATGAAATATTATGAGACTATCAAAATTATATTTTTGATTTCTGATGGCATAAAGATGTTTACAGAATAATTAATGACACAAAATTGAAAACACCATAGGAATCCCATTATTCAAACAAAAAATGGTTTAGAGAAAAATATTAAAAAGTAAAAGCAATAACTTCTTAATGTTGTAGGAAATTCATGTAATACATTGTGAGATCATAAATATTACTTTCCTCTTTCTAAACATTCTAAGTTTTCTACAATACAATTAATACATTTTACACCTATAAAAATATATTACCTGAGTAATTTTTAAAAAATTAGACAAGCAAAACAGAAATATGCCTCAAAATGATAAAATAAGTAATCGAACTTCTCAGACATGGAATCAAGTCATAACAGCTAAAGATAATAATTTGAAAAAAATTAGAATTACTTTGAAAAATCAGTGTTTGGTCATAGTGTATGTGAGTTGTAGGAGTTTGAAATTTGCATAAGGAATAAGAGAATTGTTAAAAGTATTATATCTTCTTAAGTGTATTTTTACAAAAATAGTATTTACAACAACAAAAAGTATAAAAATGTCAGATATTAAATGTCAGCTTAAAAATGTTTTTATTTTGTTTCATTTTTATTTAACAAACTTCTACTAACAACTCAGATACCCAAAAGTGAATGAGGCAGTAGTGACCATACTTGGTCACATCAGACAATACACTGCATCCTGTTGCAAAGGAGAAATGGTGTAGCAGAGAAAGACAGTAAATAAGCACAATAAAGTGCAACTGGAGCTATGGAAGACATCTATACAGGACACAGCACAGTGCAAAAGGAAAGGAATCATGCTTGGGAAGAAGAGGTCATGGCTTTTCAGGCAAAAAAACAAAAAATAGCAGACGCTTAGAGACAAAAACAGCTTCAGATTTTCACAGAAATGCAATTAGTTCTGCAGGCTAATAGTAAGGTAGATAGGTCACAAGGTAAGAGATAAATTACCTAGACAACTCATGAAAACTGACTAGTCTAAAGAATTGGGCTTTTGCCCCACGACACAATATACAGTTTTAAACAGTAGAGAGTTGACATGTATGTTGGAAAGGTCACTGGCAGTAGTGTGAAGGTCAGATTCTAACTGGGAGAAGAAAGTGGGGGAGATATAAAAAAAAGATCAATACAAATTTCTTACATTGGCTCAGGTGAAGAAAGATGAAAGTTCAAACAAGAGTAATAGAACATTTCTATTTCATAATTCTCTGATTTTCCATGCAACAATTTTTACTCACTTCTTATAAAACTTATCAAACTAACCTGATGATATGTGCAGCTCATATTATAGTAATGGAAAACTCACTAACTTGTATAATGTGACAAATATTTCCTCTATATTGCATAACTTCAAGGGACTCAATTACCTGCATTATAATACTCTCAACCAGTATGTGTCCATAGCACAACACACATTAATGTATCCCAGAATCTGATAAATTATCAAATTCATCCTTGTCATATTATACATTTTTGGTTTCCTTTATATTGTTAATAGTACTGAGGAAACAAAAAAAGCTTTTGCTTAAGTAGATTAAATTTATTACCATTTGTCATATTAGAAATTACAGAATCATGAAAATATTAATTAATTAATTATACATAGTAATCACAAACTGCATCCTAACAAAATAAATTTCAAGTGAAAATAACCATATTCCAAAAAGAAAAAAGTCTAATGAGATGAGTGGCATTATTTTATACACTTGCAAATCTCTTAATACCTGGCTTAATGTCTGAATTCTTAAATCTGCTTCTGCATTCACTCTTTTATATGTTTGGATAAAGAATATGAAAAAAGAAATCTGACTTCACATAATTAGGTAGTTGGAACATCTTAATTGACTTTTTATATAATTGTGAACATTCTTCTTTAATAGTCTACCAAAACTTGATAAGTGAAATTTGAAGCCATACTAACAAACTTTCTGTACTCTGCTACTAAAATCCATCGGCCTGTCTTATCCTTTGAGTAGATTTATTATCCATGAATGGCTTTGTATCATTATGTATGGCCCATTTGTAAAATGCTGGTTGACTGCATTAAACAGATCTTCAAAATATTTGGGTATTTAATTATTCATCTATTAATATCACCACTAATCACATTAGAAAATCTTTTAACTTTTGAGAAGCTATTAAGCCATGGTGGCAGATACAAGTTTTCTAAAATTCCAATTATCTCTTAAAAGGTAAAATTTTATCATTGTCAACAAATAATGTCAATTATATTTTTATGTATGGAAGTCTCCATTCATTTTTAACATCTAAGTCTGAATAATCAAAACTTGTCTATCAGTCATTCTTTCAAAAACATTAATCCATAGAAATGCAGCTAGTTTAGCTTGCAGCTCAAACAACTGCACAGACCTTTTGCCTGAGACAACCATCATCACGATTGGTATGTGGCAGATGTTTTTCATGTGTATTTTCCATTTCAGCACACAGAATATTTTTAAAAATTGTGCTTGAGGATGTGGATGAAATCACAGTCAACTGACTGCTTCGTCAAACAAGGACATTCCTTTGTTGCAACTGGCTTTAATTTTATTTATTTTTATTTGTTTACTTATTTTGACTGAGGGTGAATTGCAGTGAAATATAATGACTACTAGTACAGTTTGGTGTCACTGTCTTGATAAGTGTTAGGGCTAGTAGTTTTCATTGCTCTTTTACCATAAGTACAAATGTCAAAACTGTGAACAAGGCAAACGATGTTATTGTATCATTAGGAAAATAGTTTTGACCTGCAAGTCTCAAGGGGTCACAAGGGAGTCTATGGACCACGGTTTGAAAGTTACTCCTAAAATCACATTAAGAATTTTTCTATTTCTTGGATTATATTCTATATGCATCAAAGCCTATGAACATTCTGAGAACAAGACTGTGAAAATATTTGTACATAACCTGTTGAATGGAGGGAGGATTAGAGACAGAGTATGCAAAAACAGAGGGCAAAACAAAGTATCTAGGAAAGAAAAAAAAAGAAAGTAAAAAAGATAAGGTTTGGCCCCAGAGAAGAGACAGCTGGGACTCAATTCTTTGTTATTCCACAGAGAGTTTCATGGAGGAAATCCTCCTCCTGGTGTCTTTCTCTTTGCTTACTGATTTTTTTTAGCCTTTACTTAACTACATTCAAACTTTTAGACTTTATTCAAAAGGCACTCTTTCCTTTATTCATACAGGTTAATCTATAACCCTCAAAATGCTTTAAATATTGGTGTGCAATCTCCCAGACTCCTCAAATCACCTGAAACCTGAAACACCAAGGCCCATATGGCACTGAAACAATGGTATTCTAGACCTGAAACCAGTTTCTTCTCTCTTTGGTTTTATCCCAACACATTGACATACATAGTCTAAAATACCACTGGCCTTTTTTGATGGTATATCACATTCCAGGATAATATCAAAACTACTGCCTAGTAGCATTTGTCAAATTTCAAAGTAACTCTTTCCAGGATTTTCAAATTCACTGAATTTCTTAGATTGCAATATTTATATGGAATAATTCTTAGTTTTCCCTCCTTTATGAATAAATAATTGGCAACCTTGAATTCTAGTTTCTTTTCTTTATTTGATTTTTTAAATTTTAAAATTATTAATACTCACTGTATGTAATCTAGATATTAAGATGTCATTAATTTATTCCTTTTTACACAGATTTATCTCCCCCAAACCCCCAGACCAAATCATTTCACATCTCCAAATGTAACATATCCTAATAATTACCCTATTGCTCCACCTGGCCACCTCTCTGGCTCATTTATTCTTTTCATCATTCCATTGGATAATCTTATAACTTGATTTTTTCAGTTTGATTAGTTTGGTTCTAAGTAGTTAAAAAATTTATGAACATAAAATGTCAGTATTTACAGGTGCTTTTGTTTGTTTATTTTTTAGTGTTCTCAATTTTTCAATGTGAGGTCAACTTCCTAAAACAAGCATTTAGAATAGGAGCTAAAGTTTTGCTGAGTTCTAAAGAGAGAAATTTGATTACTGAGTCACATAACTTTTAGAACATCATCTTTTTGCTACTTCAAATCTAGTTTTATATTAAATCCCTTCTCAAAGCTTTTCTATTGTTAAGAAATTTTTGAAATATTATATTTTTATTATATGCTTGTGACCTAATTCGATTAATAGTCTAAGAGATAAAAATTTAAACATTCAACTGTTTTCTTATTTACTTTATACTGAATTTACTATTTTGAATAGGGATAAATATCTTTGCATAAAATAGATTTATCCAATTTAATTTGAAAAATAATGTACAATAATATTTCTTCTTGTTTTTAATGTAACACATGCTTATTTTGGACTTTAAAAATAAAAAATATCAAGGAATTTGAAAAGTAAAAAATAACATAAAAATGATAATTTTGCTTTGTAGAATTGTAAGTTATTTTATTATCTTTACTATTTTATATTTTCCTTTATGCTTTATATAATGAGCATATATTATTTTTGTTATAAAAAGATATAATATTCTATTTTAAAATGTATTAAAAAATAGAAATCATAATTTCATAAACCTGATGTAGCAATTATATTCTTTTCAATTCTTTTTTCAAAGCAAAAACGCATTCAGTTTTTTTATCCACAGTTGGGGCCATATTAATTATATATGTTTGCATGTTATTTTTTTATGTGCCATTATATTCTGAACAATTTTGCATAGAATTAAATATTCCTTGAAACATGACATTTACTGGTACTCTAATATCTCATTGTTTGCCTAAACCATGATGTATTTAATCAATCATCTAACACTGTGTGTGTAGTCTGCTTTCAATTTTGGGGGAATGGAATTACTTTTCCTACATGGGGAACAGTCAGGTGGGACTGGAGTCAAGTCAAGGGGTCCAGTTTATCCTTTTTTTTTTTTTTTTTTGAGAGTTGGAGTCTCACTCTGTCGCCCAGACTGGAGTGCAGCGGCCGCTCCCGGCCACCGCAGCCTCGACCTGCTGGGCTCTGGCGATCCTTCCGCCTCAGCCTTCCGAGTAGCCGGAACTACAGGCGCGCGCTACCACGCCGGGCTAATTTTTTGATTTATTGTAGAGATGAGGTCTCGCTTGCCCAGGCGGGTCTCGAACCCGCGGGCTCAGGCAATCCACTCACCTCAGCCTCCCAAAGGCGCGGGATTACAGGCTGAGCCACCGAGCCCGGTTTATCCTTAACTAAAAGAATCGGATTCATTATCCAACTTGGCAAATCAGATGCTTACTTCCTGGAATTTTAATGCTAAACATAAATGTCAGGAGGAAAAAAAAAAAAAAAAAAAAAAAAAAAAAGCCTGAAAGCAGTTGAACTGATTTATTCCTGTAGAAAACAAAATCACCAAAAAGTCCAACACCTGGACTACCTACTCTCAAAGCTCTCCCTGCTCCTGACATTTTTCATCCAGATTTTAGCAACCCTTCAGCCCTACAAACTGTAACAGCTTTCTAAGACATTATTGTACTTTTGTTCTTAAATTAATCTGACTCAGTTTCATTCACTTATTGTAATACTTTGAAATTACTTTATTTATAAATTCCCCATGATTTCTTAATTTTATGTCCTTTTTTGTCACATTTCTCATTGAAATAAATAAGATCCCTAATTCTTATTATAGATCATGAATATAAACATGCCATTATAGACGTTATCAGTGGAATAAATATTACCAAGATTTTGCTCTGCCCACTTTGGTATTCATCTTGCCACTTCAATTGCAAACCTAATTAATTGCCTTATTGGAATCTTAACACATATACAGACAGCTCCTTATTATCTAATGGGAGGAGAGAATGAGTACTAAAAATTCATTATTTATATAGCAATAACAACATTACCACCAACAAAAAAAATTGACATAAACTCACTTTTCTTTGCTTATTGTTTAAGTAGTTATAAGTGTAGCCAAAGACAACTGTTAGGGGCCAAATTATGTTTCTCTCCAAAACCCATATGTTTAAGTCCTAATCCCCAGTACCTCAGAATATAGCTGTATTTGGAGACTGGACCGTTGAAGAGGTCTAACTGGTGTTCTTATAAAAGGAAAGTTGGGCCGGGCTCGGTGGCTCAGCCGGTAATCCCGCGCCTTGGGAGGCTGAGGTGAGTGGATTGCCTGAGCCCTCGGGTTCGAGACCCGCCTGGGCAACTTGGCGAGACCTCATCTCTACAATAAATCAAAAAATCAGCAGGGCGTGGTAGCGTGCCTGTAGTTCCAGCTACTTGGAAGGCTGAGGCGGAAGGATCGCCGGAGCCCAGCAGGTCGAGGCTGCGGTGGCCGGAAGCGGCCACTGCACTCCAGTCTGGGCGACAGAGTGAGACTCCAACTCAAAAAAAAAAGAAAGTTGGACGCAAAAAAGAGACACCAGGGATACACATTCACAAAGGAGAGACTATGTGACACAGTGAGAAGGCAGATAGCAACAAGCCAAAGAAAGAGGCCTCAGAAGAAGTGAAACCTGCCAACACCTTAATCTTAGACTTCAAGCCTCCAGAACTGTGAGAAATATATTACTCATTGTTTAAGACACTCGATTTGTGGTACTTTGCTATTCAGCCCAAGTTGACTAATACAACAACCAACCCTATTTGAAAGACATGTGTCTATCTCAAGTTCAACAGTTTCTCCAGTGGTATCTGTGAAACAGAAGCAGACTAGCAATATTTACTATAAAGAACATGGATAATATTTGAACAACTTTGGGAGAGTATGTACAATATGGTAAAGATTTTTTTTGGAAATAAATAGTAATCTTTCTCCCGAAATACTAGCTCTTTACTGAGCTGTGCATCCTTATCTCCTTAAATCTTCAGAAGAGTCACAAATGAATATGATTTCAATAATAATAAGAAAAACTTTACCATGAAGCTGATCAAAAAAGTGTTTAGCAGTTAAAGATGTATCGGCCAATTTTCTCATACTTTAAAGTTATATGGATTCTCAAGAAGGAAAAATCTCATGACCTTTTCTTTAAAAATGAATCCCTAGCACCCAGTGTAAGAAATAATTGATGTTAAAACCATACAAGTATGGCCAACAAGATTAATAAGACAATTCACTGGAGAAAGAATAGTCTTATCAGCAAATAGCTCTGGGACAACTAGATATCACCAAGTAAAAGAATAAACCTAGACTCCTACCTCACAGGATACACAAAACGTTTACTCAAAATGAATCATAGATCTGAATGTAAGAACTAGAACTAATTGAAAAAAAGTAGTAAATGTTTATGACTCCAGGTTAGGCACTGGTTTCCTATATATGACACCAAGAGCACAAATTATAAAAGAAAAAAATCAAGCTCAAACATTGCAGATTCTTCATCAAAATGAAAGCTAATTTTGTAGATAGAGCTCCACAGAAAAAAGAGGCAATATGAGAGGGCAAGAGCTTTTGGCCATTTCCAGGGATAAACTAAAAAAGCAAAGTTTATTCTAAGATAGAAGATAAGAAAACTCACACTTCCTAGAGAAAGGAGCAAAAAGTCAGGAAAGAGATAAACCATTAGAATGTGCATTGAAGGAATAAAAACATAATAAAATTTTAACATAGATACAAATGAAAGTTAATGTTTATGTTTTACTAAATTACTTTGAAATCACATTCTTATTCATTCATTTGCAAAAAATGATCTGTTCAATTGCCTCTGAGTAGCTCCTGCATCCCAGTTACTACTGGAGATGTAAACACTGGTTTCTGTCCTTATTGTCCCTTCCTTGTCTGCACCTTTTCAGTCTGGTTATATCAGGGAAATTATCTCAGGGGCAAGAAAGACTAACTGGATGACTGGAGTTGTTTTTACTGATGGTCCGTATCAATCTAACCAATAATCTCACTCAAAACATGTTTTCATCAGTAGTGTTTTTTCAACATTTTGGAGTCAATTTTACTGAATTCTAGGAACTACAGCATTTTTCAGAAAACTTTACAAATAGTCACAATCTTTTTTTGTGAAAATGATTGATTTAAGTTTTTTTAAACAAATAATTTGCTAATATTAAATATGTCTTAAATATACTTGGTGTAGTTCTTTGAGATTATATATATATATATATTTTTTTTTTTTCTTATAAAGTCCAGGGCCAATTAGAGCCCTAAGCCCAGTCATCACCAGTCTCTAAGACTTCACAGATCTGGGTGGGCACCTGTGTGGTCCCAGTTCTTTCCATTTCTTCTACTCACAGGCTCCCTCACAAGGTTTGTGCCATTCCTCATACCTGTGAGGTCCCTGTCCCTTGGGACATTTGCACTTTCTCTCTTCCTTATGCCCTGAAAGTTCTTCCCTATTTCTAGGGCACAGTTCACTCTATCCCTCCCCTCATTCAGGTCTCTTCCCCCTCATGCTTACTATTTCCTCATCGTGCATTATTTTTCTTCAAATAGCTTCTATTTACTGATATTCCTTTACACATTGATTTGTCTATCATAAAATTCTATCACTAGATTGAAATACCATGTAGGTAGGAATTTTTGAATTTTTGTTTTAGTTACCATACTTCTGCAACTAGAATAGGGACTCTTTTATAGTATAGGAGAGCACAATTTTTTTTTTTTTTTTTTTTTTGATGAACAAATGGAGCAGGTTTGGGGAATCATTCTAAACCAAATTATTTTTGAAATTCTGGCATGTCAGAAAGCAGATTTATTACAGCTGGCATGTACAAATGGCACACAACTTGAGTTCTGACTCTCTTGGAAAGCTGTATCTCTACCATCACACAGGGAATGAAGAATAGACAAGAGCAGAACACTTGTGGCTGGATTGTCTGAGTTCAAGCTTGGGCTCTGCCACTTGCTAAATGTACAACCCAACAAGTTGATTCAACCTCACTGTGCCTTGGTTTTCCTACCATAAAATTAACAATAGTACCTACCTCACAGCATTAAATGAGATAATACTGTATTTGTATAGTACAGCTTAAGACAGTACTGTACAGAGTAAATGCTATAGATCTTTGTCAAATAAAATAATTAATAAATGGAAATTTAGGAATGTGGACTAAAAAAGTTGAAAAGCAGTATTTTAGGCAGTTTGGGGGAAATTTGGCATATTCCTTTTTTCTGACCACAGTAACAGTGAGAATAAATCTCTTCCCACCAGTATGGTGTAAATTGAAAATTTCAAAGGGAAGTGATTACCTCACAAGCCTAGTCCCCCTGACCCTGAGAGTGACTAATATAGGGTCTTAATTGCCCATTGTCCCTCTCTCTCCCTATCCTTCCCTAGGATCTCTTTCTTCCACCCTCCCCATTTCAAGATATTGGATGGAGATCAGGTTTTGTGCTATTGGCAAGTACATGGAGGAAGTGGTAGGTTCAGCTTCTTCAACTGCCCAGGAGGAAAAGAAAATCTTGCAAGGTCCCTAGGAAAAATTTTGGAGGGATGCTTTTGTACATCATGCTCACAGCAGTATAAACCCCTGAGCCACTTGTGATGTCCGAGAGGTAACACCAAACAAGCCCTAGATTTTCCCTGGTTTGTCAGCAACTCCCAAAGAAGGCGCTCTTTATATTTTCTCTCTCTGAAGCTCCAGTTTTTCTGACAGTCTCCTCTAAACAAGGAACTAGAGCGTTTCTTATGGGGTCTTCTGTGAGATTCCCGAATTTTCATTCTCTCGGTGGTGATAGAGTTAATTTCGGGTCTCCAGTTTGTAATGTTTGCCCCTGGTATGTCTGGTTGGTAAGGCAGAATCCTGGCTGAGATCCCCAGTGCCTTCTTGAATATTGTATAATTAATTAGGTCCCCAATTGTTCTACATCCCCCCATAGAAGAAGCAGCTCTTTCTGCCATGTCTTAAAGAGAAATTGCCGTAATAAATGAGTCTCCAGATAGCAAATTACCCAGCAAGAGGGGGCCATGTATTGGCAGCAAAATTCAACGTGTTATTTTTACCAGCACTCAAATATATTGGCTTCCTAAATAGATATTTGCAAAAGAGAGAGAAAGAGAGAGAGAAGATAAGAGGAGAAAACAGGAAAGAGAGAGAGATGGGGGCAGAGGAGAGAGACAGACAAGCAGTGAAAAGGGGGCAGGAAAAAAAGCCACACAAATGAGTTGCAGTGAGTTTAATGAAAACTAATGCCATTCTGATATAACCAGCCACTTGTGCTCTGTTCTAGTGGTTTATAATGTTACCTCACCCTCTCCATGAAATTGTTTTCCCGTAAATCTCTGTGGCCTTCCATTCCTGTCTACACATTAGGTTCCTAAAATAGACACCATCTAAAAATCTCTTCAAGGAGCTTTGTGGAGGAAGGCCTAAATTGCAACACTCCTCCTAGAAAAGAGATGCAGTGCTTAATAGCGATTACACAAGCAACAACCACAAAAGAGAGTTCTAAAGGAGTTTTTCACCACAGTTATTCTGCTTCTGAAATGCACAGCCGAGGAAAAAGGAAGTGTCAGACACCCGGTGGACGTGCGGAAGCTCCAAGTTGCATCACCCGGAGTGCCAGGTATTGCAGCAAATGGGAAAGGTAAGCGACCCACTCACTGCTCTGGGCCCGAGAAACTACAGCAGGAAACACCAGCCTCAGCATGGAATTTTCCTTTTTCTGTTTGGCACCATCCTCTTGGGATGATTTAAAGTGCTTTTTGGAGAAATATGTTCTGTTACTACACTAGCGCATCAGAAATACCACGTGAACCTGCAAATCCATAGAAAAAGAAGCCACATTTTATAGGTGTGATAGCAACAGCGTTTGGCAATTTGCAAGTTTGCTACTGCAACCTCAGAAATAGTCACATGCACATATAGACAGAAACATACCCTGCCTTGACTTCATCGGTTCATCAAACGTGAAAAAGCACCTACCCACCACTCCATTTGGACCAATTTGTTAAGAAGGAATGACAATCGCTAGTGAGTAACCCAAAAGTACTAAAAGAAATGAGAAGTAAACGCGGCAGCGGCAAGTGGGTCGGGTCTTTAAACACATACCTCAAACAGGTAGGAGACAGGAATCCATGATAACAAAGACATTTGAAAAAGCCTCAACTCCACCCAGAAATCTTTCTTGTGCTGTTTGGAAAAGCAAGACGGTTCACACTGGGAACCAAGCAGCCTCTGCAGTATCATTGCTGACTGTGACCTCTGTCTAACTAAAAGTAAGTCAGTCTTCCCCATTCGGCATTGCATGGAAAAGGGGACTCTTTACCACTTTTCTCAAACTCCTTTTAGGGTGGTTTAGTAGGAGTTGGAGGAGAAAAAATCATTGTCCCCTCCTCATCCAAGGCATGAGGCATTTCTTCTCAAAAGCCCAGTCTCTGCCCGAGTAAGCTGAATACCCCTGCAATGCTAGGCTCCGGCAGCAGCTCAGCTGCCTCATTCCTTCCTGTGGAGTTAAAACTGAGATCTAATTTTTGCTCCATCCTTAAGAACAATATGACCTCTATTCACAGCCAGCTAGTCCACTTCCAAAGCACCAGTGAAGGAGGGGGGCTTCAAAAGGTTCAAAAAGAGACCTTGAATAGGATGAAGGCAAGCAAAGGCAAGAACTGGCCAGATGCCAAGCTATTTCAGGCCAAAGAATCTCATCTTGTATCAAAATGCTGAACTGCAAAACAAACCTGATTTCAGTTCATGGAAGATTGGGAGAGGAGGGGGGAGGGGGATGGGAGGAGAAGGGGAGGAGAAGAGAGGGAGGAGGGGGACAATTGGTCCGAATACACATACAAAAATGGACTTCCTGCTCTGCCCAAACTGAAATTTCATGGGCTCTTTTTCCAGAAGAATAGCAGGAATGCAAATACTTAAAATCACGATGAAACAATTAGATGGCTTACCTGAATAAAAGTAAAATTACCCATCTGCGGTGAGGAACAGCATCTCCCAAATACAAGATGATCACAATGTGCCTTCAGTTGCAATTGTTCAGATTCCTTCTTGCAAAACGTGACCAAGTATTTACAAGGGCTGCAGTCTCACTAGGCAGAACACACACACACAGACACACACAAACGCACACATACACACATGCACGCACCAGAGACCTCTGCAGTATCCTCTCGGCTTCATCCTCGCCTCACTCTATGGTACCTAATACAAATCAGCAAATAGCTTGTTTAAAAAAAAAAAAAAGTCAAGACAGCACCTTACATTACATCGCCATCTAGTGGCTAAATATTAAATATTTTCTCACAATCTGGATTTGTGTGTTCTGTCTCAACCTCTTTTCTCTCTCAGCCTCTTTTTCTCTTTCTTTTGGCTCTCACAACTGCTTCTCCTTGTTTCTCTTTCACTTTCTATTGCTTTATAGTATCATATACCTAATGACTCAGAGATGAAAGAGTTGAAAGCTAAATATAGCTATTTTCAAGTAGTATATTAAAAACTTCAGTGTTGTTTTTGTTTGAAAATGTTACTGTATTCCTATTATGAATCATTATCTTTACAAATTTCATAATTCATAAATAAAACTTATAGTTTTTATCCTACTCTTCTATGGAAATTTACATTTCTTCCACCTTACACTGTAATTAGAGACTAAACAAGTCTCTTTTTACTCTAAATTTCTGTTTTATTATCTTTGACTCCAATGTTTTCCCATCTTGGGACACAACATAAAGCTTAATCGTGATAACACGTTTTAGTAAACAAGTATCTATTTTGAATCCAATCGTGTATTACTTATGGATAGAATTTTGAAAACCATATAGATAGAGTTTTGCTAAGACAATGGAGAATTTATGCTAAATTATTTATAGCTCCAGGAGTTATACATATATAGTTATATATACTTTCTATGTTATATGTTATATTTTTAAATGGAATCAGTCTTTAACATTTGGTTATGCATAAATTCACAATTATGCATATATTATCATAATTATACAATTATGTGTAGATTATCATTTGCAGTAAATATTTCACCCTGATTGCTTGTCTTCTGCCACCTAACACACTTATTATTGATAACTTTCAATGCATGTTTTTTACCATTGATTAAGTGATCTCACCTACAATATTTAGTTTTTCTATTCCTTAATACAGGATGGTGAAATAGATACTATTAATATTATTGTAATTGTTCCCATTATACCATTGAGAATACTGAGACTTTCTGAGACTTGTCGAGATTTATTCACGGTCACATAGCTTGCAAAGCAGCAAAACTGAGGCTGTTGGTCCCAAAGAATAAGAGCCCAAAGAATAATCCACTGTTCTTTGCAGCATAGAAGAAACGAAAGAAGTCCACCTTTCGTTTCTTATTCTAGAATCACAGGAAAGTAATTTTAATTTCTATGTTTACAAAATATTTACTAACCCCTCATTATGGACTCATATCTGTCTCACAGATCCATCTTTTCATCTATAAAAGAAAGCAACTGAGTAAGAAAATTTCCTATTTCAGCTCAACAACTCTATATAGTACTTTCACAAAAGCCAATCACAGTAGCAGGGACATGTTCATTTGAAGTTACCAGATGTCTGGGTAATGGTGTTGCTCAGTCTCAGGCAGGGTCAGGGCAAAATTGAAAGCAACTGAGGAGACATATTACCAGTAATTGGCAAATGATTACCAGGATGTTAGAGATGAAAAAGGAATGGGAAATACATAAACTAACAGGCAGTGTTTTTTAGAATTTTAGACTATCTTATTCCACATGAATAGTACTTAGGTGTAAGATGTAAAGGCATACAAAACAAGAACAACCCTGGCCACATGCTTTAATGACTGCCTATTGCGTAAAACAGGTGTTGATTTTTGGAGCTCTGTTGTAAGCAGTCCTCCCAACAGCTCTTCTTCCCTGATCCCAGAGGTGAAACTATCCTACCAGCTATGGAGGATCTGAGCAGAGAAGGGTATCTGCGCTGCTGACCCAGTCAAAGAGAACTGCTACATGTGATTCCAGCAGCTGTGGTGTCAGGCTTTCCTTGCTGTGTGGACACAGGGCCAGGTTGGTGGGCCAGGGTGCCCACAGAAAGCAGTCATACAGATGCGGAGGAGAAGAAGTAATGACAAAAGACAGCCAGAAAACTCCCTGGGTCCCAGTGACTTTCCTGTTTCTGGCTCCAGTCCTCTCAAGATCTAGGCACTTTCTTGATTTGGCATTCCATGATAGACTTAAATAAACTCTATTTCGTTTAATTATACTTGCTTTCTCTTACTCTGTGGAGTCCTAACAGGTTACTAGCTCTAAAAAAGCTGCAAGTGCCGCAGTTATCAAGTAGCATTCATATTCCAGGCATCTGATACTTCATTTATTCACTTCTTCAAGCACCTACTACGTGTGGGCACTTTTCCAGGTACCTAAGTTACATCAGTGAACAAACCAAAGCAAAACCCTCCCTTTGTGAGGTTTACATTGACAAGTCA
Organism: Tarsius wallacei; assembly: GCA_963574415.1. Lineage (NCBI taxonomy): Eukaryota > Metazoa > Chordata > Mammalia > Primates > Tarsiidae > Tarsius > Tarsius wallacei. The sequence goes on along the minus strand of CAUYQG010169117.1, from coordinate 20,992 downwards.
GGCAAATGGAAAGGTACGCTGCTCCTAGGGTACATATCACCCTTTCCTCCACTTCTGTATCTTTGTTCACAAGCGCCACTTCTCCTGACAAACTGTTCACCCATCTATGTGTGGCAAATTCTACTAATGTTTTGAAATATTCTTTCTTCTCTAATGTCTTTCCTAATTCCCCAGTAGGTAAAATCTTTTTATTTTGTTAATTATGGAATGATTTTGTGTCTGATTATATGAAATATGGTCATTTGTGAAGTTAAAAGCATTGGACGTAAGAGAATGATTGGCTGCTCTCATACAGATTCTGAGAAAAGGCCGACAGCCCACCCATGGTCCATTGAGTACTGTTAACTACTAGCCTATCGTTCTCCACACAGACATTTCATTCATCAGAGCTGAAGCAGTTCAGTCACATTGGTAACTTTATATAGTCCACATTCAAGGCCCAACATAAAGGCAAAATATTATATTTCTATTAGATCAATGTAGGAGATGCTTAAAATCACATTTACTTTTAAAAATTGGCAGAAGATAAATTAAACAGAAACTCTGTGCTACTTTATATCGCTATTACACTTGTCCCATTTGACCTTGTGCGAAGAGTTTTGTGTGCATATCTTATTTGGCACTGAGAATACAAATTCCCTGTGAAACCAACTCTTTATCTTTGTTTGGCAGATTAATTTATTGAGAGAAAATCTTGATGCTTTCTCACTGTTATGTTTCCATCTTCAAAGAATGGAAAGGTACTTTTGTTCTGCTTCTTCGACCCTTAAAATTAACCATCCCAGGAATCCCTCTGTAATGTCTCAGATGCTGGAAAGAATTGACTGCCTAGGTGACAATATTTCAGTCTGTGAATTCATGGACTTGTAAAACTGGCTAGGGTGCTTGGGCTGGGCCTTTTTTATGAGAGAGTTTCTAACAAGGGAAAGAGAATGAGAGCATACGATGTCCTTTAGACTCCGTATGACTCTCTTTCCTGAGAATGTGGTTGTTACTTTGTTACAGCTCTGCTGTTTGCACTGCTCAGTGCCAAAGCATAAAAGGGACTATCGTAATGGGATATCATCTTTGTCAATAGATCTTGGGTATTAAAAAGAGAGTGAGGTCACTCGGGTAGAAAAAGCTGTGCCAGGTCTTTTTATCTGTCAGTTTTAAGACCATACAGGAGAATTTCTTGTTGCCATTAGAATCTTAAGAGTTCAAGGAGTTACCTCAACATTAGAAGGCTGAGGAATTAGTGTGATTAATATCAGAGTGTTATTATTTAACACTTTCTTGCATAGAAAAAAATAAAGACAATTTGTTATCAAAAGCATTTTTTCAAATGTCAATCTCTTGGAGTTCTGAACCTCTTATTCAGCTGCCTTATATACAGAATTTTTAAATTAACGTCAGGTCTGGCAAGAAGAAAAGAGTCATCTTTGGTTTGTGGCCAAAGATTTATCAAAGTAATGGCCAAATCATTATCTTTTGAGTTTTGAAGTATCTTGTTCAGAGTTATAAACGACATTTGAGTTTTAAGGCTGAATATGTTTCTAGATTCCCCTGTAATTTCTTTGAGAATCTCTGTTCACTGACCAACATGAAGCTGGGTTCCCCTGCCGTACTCCCTCAAAGTAAAGGAATCAAATGCTGATGGCTAGAGGTGAACTTGTGGACCTTGAGGTGGTGGTGATGACAGACAAGCTCTGGATGGCAGCAGGCCTCTTGATAGAGTGATGACTGATTCCAACACAGACAGCAAACGCCAGAGATAGGATTTGAACCCAGACCTTATGATTTTAAATCCAGAGGCCCGTTGTGTCATTACCTGTATTCAAATCTTAGCTTTTCTCCATTGTGATTGGAAAAACCTATTAAAGCATACTACAGCTGTGGTCTCATGGCAAATGTAAATAACTACTTCAGGACTTTGCTTTTGTAGGTATGCCTTTTCCAGTTTGTTTGTGGTTTTGTAAATGCAAAATTCTGCAAAAATTTACTACCAGTTTCTTGCTCTCACCCAAGCATTTGCTAATACTATGATTTTAGCAGTCATTATTTTAGTCATGGAAAGCATATCTTAGCAGAAAATAATGAACTCATATCTTTACTTTTGAGGATTACCTGTTCTTTTGAAAATGAGCCAGAAATGAATGTGGAATTTACCTGATATTAGAAAAATAAATGAAGAAACTGCAGTTAAGAACTCTCTTTTAGGACTACAGCAAACTAGTTTTTTGGCAAGTATTAAATTATACTTTCTAGATAGCAAAAATTGGTCAACTGGCTTCAGGATTACCTTACAGATACCGATGTGGACTTTTGAAACTATGATAAGGTTCATGCATCCGACAAATTAAAAAAAACACAATCAGCCATTTTTTTCCAACATGATATAAAAATATCTGAGGGCTGCGCTCTCACTTCCACAACTGGAAGTCACTGAATCAAAGCTGTGTAGCTTGACATTTTTGACTCCTAGATTGACATTTTTTAAATCACTTACAATATAATGAGTGTATGTAATTGACTATTTTTTTCTTTTGGATTTGATTCTTAAATATTTCTCAAGCATCTATAGAATCCATGAATTTATAGGCACACACAGAACTATTTAAAATTTTATTTAAAAATTATTAAAATTACACCCAGTTCTCTCTTTTGCTTTCTGGTAGTGGAGGAGAGAAGAATAGTGTGGACTTTTCCTACCTCATCACAGTGCAATAATTTAAAGTGAGAGGGAAAGGAGGAAGGTTGTGGGATTATGATGGAAATCGTCAGAGCTCCCAGTCTCCCCAGGCCTTACTTACTATTCATTTCATTCAAGGCACAGAAGGCCAGAATCATAAGCCTAGAGATTATCATTTCCAGAGAAGCAGTTACTTCTTGTGGGAAGATTCACTGTGACTTCCTTTCCATTACATAGGCAGCCATTGGTGTTGGAGAAGGAAGCAATGGTATTCCCAAACCAAATAAATAGGTTTTGAAGACAGAGTAACACATGAACCCAATTTCCCAAAAGGAAATTAAATGTATAAATGTAAAGCATTTGATGAGATCATCATTGCAATATAGGCTCAAACTGAATATTAAATTACAAAATGATTTTTTATCACTTTATATAATATCATTTCTCTATTATACCACTAACCAAGTGACATTTAAAAAGTCACGTTAGTGCTCTGTATATATTTTCAATTTTTAAATCCTTTATTATTTGGAGACCAGGTTCATTTTTTATCTTTTTTATCTTCAGCTAATGTATGCATTAGTACATTATCAATATTTACTGAATATGACACAAAAATGTCATTTTTCATAATAACAAACTTCGTCTTTTCCTAAACAAGCCAGGAGCAATCACACCTTCACTATTTTACTTCCTTCTTTTCCTCTGCTTACAGGACCTCCCTTCTTTGGACATATCTTCTTCCATCCTCTGGGCATCTTCTGAATGCCTGACTCCATCCAAAAATCTCTTTGAGAGCAACGACTATGTCTTATTTTTGTTGTTTCCCTAAACATATGCCACTGTTTGTGGTTGTTAAGATAAACTGATTACATCTGTTAAGCAATGATGAATAAACATTCTAGAATAGAATTTCAACACAATCTACAAGTAGGATAAAACAACCTTGTAAACTTCATTTAAAAAAGAAGAATGTCATAGATCATTATCACTGTTTATGGATGTGCTTTTGCTAATCATTAAGAAAGTGTGGAGCTGGAAAGTTCTCACAGATCATCCAGACAAGGGTTCTGATTTTGGATATTAGGAGACTGATGCAAAGAGGCTGATATGACTTGTCCAAGGTCGCATAGATAGTTTTGTACCACAAAAGTTCATTCAAGCTTTTTCACAGTTTAACTATAAAGGAAATTAATATTGAGTAGGTGCATCAGCACATAAGAAGCAAAATGGAAGTGAGTGAAGTATTTCTAGATACGCCACAATTGATTTTCACTCATGTTTTGACAGAGAGATGAATGTGATGAAGGGTATGACTGCAGTTACTGTTTAAGAAGATGATGAACTAACCAACATTGGTTTTAGCAAAGCATAAAGAAAGTGACCGTCCTTCAGTCTTGCTACACATACTGTTCTTAAATATTAACCACAAAGTGCTCAAACTCAAGGGCATGAACCCCATGTACGCAGAGTATAATGCTGACAGCTTTCAGGGAATTAAGGCCCAAAGAGAGCCCTGGAAAATATCAAAGAAGACAACCGTCTTGAAGTTTTATCATTTCTTTGGTACAATATAATCTAAAAATTTAGGCTAATAGACTATATTTATATGACAATTATCTTTCACACAGGGAGATAAAATTCAATATTTCACATGCCTGAGCTTTATATTTCTCCTTTAAATATAGCAAGGTTTCATAAAGCTTTGACTCCAACACAAGATCTGGGTACTTCATAGTATTAAAAGCATATCTACTACCACAGGAGGAGAAAGAAAATAGGCTGAGAGTGGTGGCTGATGTCTATAATCCCAGTGCTTTGGAAGGCTGAAGTGGGAGTATCACTTAAGCCCAGGAGTTTGAGACTGCAGTGAGCTATGATGCACTCCAGCCTGGATGACAAAGCAAGACCCCAACTCAGAAAACAAAATAAACCAATGAGAGAGAGGGAGGGAGCGAGAAAGAGAGAGAGAGAGTGAGAGAATAAATATAAATGTAAATAAAGAAAATGGATGAATGGTCATTAAAGAACCAAGTTATAGTGCTGAATTCTTTTCTGTGGTTCCATGGGCACTCTCTTATGCAGTTAAGTCAATTAAACATAATGCTTGGGTTCTTACCTGACCTGTTTCATTCAACAATTTCCCCCACTTCTTGCAAAGATGAATCATTAAAGCCATTACTATGAAAAATATGATTAATTACTTATTAGAGCTCAAATAACCATTTACCATTCTAACATATCTTTATATTAACCACATCACTTGACTATCTATTGAAGAGGTTTAATTAGATATTTTTTATGAAGAAGGCTTCCTTTATACTAAAGGAGATGGCTGATATTTATGAAGACAACTCTTTATTTACAGAATAAAACTGAACTTTGCCATAACTTAGCATAAGCAAATATGTACTTCCTGTTTCCCTAAAGGATTCTTGCCAACATCTTTTTCCTTTCATGTTCAAAGACAGAAAGCCATAGACTTTTCAGGAACTTAGTACAGCTATCCATAAAGTATGCAGGTATCATTAGAATGGGTTGCTACCATATTTCTCAGGAAATTAATACCTTGAGCACACCTCGAAGCAGTTTCAATCTTCAGAAATCAATTCACAAACTCAAACACATCACTTATGATTATGTCTTTCCTTCTTCTCTCTTCCCTTGGAAAAAGCAAGAATTTTACTCTAGACCAAATAATGGATAGAGATTATCAGGGCCCACTCAAACTTTTTGGAATAAATTGGCAAATGAATAGGGAAAATGTGCCTGGAGGGTTAGATGATAATAATGGCCTAGTTCTCCTGGAGTGCCATAGAAATTTTGGGGCCTATGTGCTGAGTTGCTTCTTTGGGGATTGCCCTGTTCATATCACACGTGGGAACATGAACATGTGAGCACAGGTGCGGAAGAGAGGTGCTGGGCAGCTGCACTCTCATGTTTGCCTGTAGTCTTAAGTTCAATGAAAGGCAAACAGATTCCTCTGCTCGTTATGGGATATTGAAAAGACAGAGCCATTTTGTCTTCATTTTTTTCTACACTTGATACATAGGGAAACTCAGAGACTGATGTACTTGTTTTCATCTTCCACTAGGGCTTTCTGAAAGTCTCTTTTACATTCTGGTTGCCATCATTACATCAAAGTAACCTGTATTTCTCTTCTCTGTAGGGAAGAACAGACTGAATAAAGCAGGAAGGAAGCCTTCTGGGTCTGCACTACTTAACAAATACATACGGGATGTGACCACTTACATTTCTGCTTCCCTTACTCTTCCGCAACTAAGCCTATACAGAATGTGGGTCTTCCCATGACTTCAGCAAAGAGGAATCCAGCGATCGTTTGCCCTACTTCACATGGCTGTTGTTTCTAAGTGTATACACACACACACACACACACACACAATGTGTAAGGTGAGACCCAAAATAACTCCAGAATTTATTTATTAAAAATTGTGTATTTATTCTTACATATTTAAACTTCAGTCACCTTCAAAGTACTCTCCATTTGATGCAATGCCTCTATGGAGGTGCTTTTTCCATTGCTCAAATTAGTTTTTGAACTTGTAAATTTTAATGCCTTTTAGTGCTTCTGCCATTTGTTTGTTTCACCTCTTCCACACTGGATAAATATTTCCCTTTGAAGACTTTTTTTCATCAGAGAAACAAACAAAAAAAAGCACCTGGAATGAGATCAGGTGAATAGAGAGGATAGGCACATGGGTCATGCCACTTTTGGTCAAAAACTGCTGAACACTCAGCGTGGTGTGGGCAAGTGTGCTCGTAAATCACCCATTATGAAATGGGCAAATGCATTTAAGGCATCTCCAAAAAGAAGTCACTGAAGCTGATTGCAGCCTCTCACAAAAACGCTAGCTGGTACCCTGATGCCAATATGTTCCTAGAACATTTACTTAGTGAAAGAAGCCTGTACTATAAAGCACCCGCCCACCAAAAGATAATTCTGGTTTATTGGGGGGTCCCCCCTCATATATATATGTTGCACACACACAAACACACACACACAACTATTTGTTAATGCTCTATGTCCCTTTTCTTGTACCTCTGCCCTCAGCTCTCCAGGACAGCACATATCTCCATCTACCCTAAATATCCTCTCTTGTGTATCACAACCAGTGCTACCCTTCCATGAAATATCTATTGTTAAAAATTATACCTCAGACTCAGGTTCCTGGCAGGAAATAGATGCTACCTTCAAGAGATGTTGAATGAAAATAATTTATGTAGAAACTATTTACCAAGTAGTTTGAAATGGTTGATGAAGTACCAGCAACTAGCATTAGAGAAAGCCATTGTCATTCCTGGCAGGAAATGCCATTCTGGTAAGAGGAGTGAAACAGTGACACCAGATCCCAGTGAGAACTGGAGTTTTGGAAAACCCAAGCAAGAGGTTTAGCCGAAGAGGAATACAGCTGCTTCTTTAAGTTAGAAAGTGAGATGTGGTGGGGGAGATTCTTGCATTTCCTGCTAAGACCTACCTTGGGCTGGACACAAAGGAAGCCAATGGACAAGGGCTTCCAGGTTATATAATCCATGACAAGTGGCCTTTGAGGGCTGAGAGTCTTTTCCCCTGTCGTTCTACTTCTATCCCGCTATTCACCACTCCCAATATCCTGTCTCCTGGTTTGCATTCCCTGGAGTCTACAGCTCCTGCCAGCAGCCTTTGCTGGGCTCTGGGAATGTTCCTTCCAGGTGTCCATTTAGTTCTCTCACTGTTGCAAGTCCCTGGGTGTCCCATTATCTTGTCTTGGCTCCCTTGAACCTGCTCTGTGTATAGTCTCTTCATTCATACTCCCCTAATTAGAACATCCATTCCTTGGAGAGCACCAGAAGGATGATTAGTGAGGTTACCAGATGTGAAGAGCTGGTAGCATCTTGGGAAAACAACCTGGTGTCCCCTCTTATTTCTAAAAACATTCTGTCTCTTTGCTTAAAAAACAAAGATGAGGCCAAGCATGATGACACATGCCTGTAATCCCAGCGCTTTGAGAGGCTGAGGCGGGAGGACTGCTTGAGCCCAGGAGTTGGAGACTAGCCTGGGAAACATAGTGAGACTTTGTCTTTAAAAACACCCAGAAAACAAAAATCCTGTTTAATAGTATATGGTGGATACTCAAGAATACATACATTACTATTCTACAATCAAGTCTAGTAATAATTAAGAATAAATAATTATTACTAAAATTTACTGAAGACTGAATATATGCTGGGACCTTGAAGCCTCACAGTGATCTCATGAAATAGATGTTATTACTGTATTATCATCATTAACTTATAAACGAGGCAACTTAGTCTCAGAATACTTGAGTATTTTGGCTGAGGCCATGCAGTAACGAAGTGATTAAGTATGGTTTTGAAGCCCATAATCTAGTTCAAAGTAACTAATCTCACCATAAATGCATACTGTCTTGTTTTGTGTTCAACCTCAGCAATATGACATTATTAAAATCATGGTGGCAAGTCTCTGGGATCCAAGTTCAAAGACAAACAAATTGGAGATGACAGAACTCTTCCCCAGTGGTCAGGACTCCATCACATTATGCTCACATAGAAAAGACATTTTTCTGCTTGTGGTTGACCCAAGAGAGTTTTAGGTATATGATAACATACAGCCTGGATTCCTGTCAGGGGGCAGGGTATGGCAGGGTGGGAGGGTGGCAGATGGTATTTCTTCCTTCTCACTTATTTCAGATTCTTCCATCTTCCACAGCATGTGAAAGAATGTAACTATGTTTGGAAATACTCTCACCATGTTAACAAATAAACTAAACACATGAGCAGTGGAGAGGGGGGTGGGGGGGGGGGAGAGAAGCAGGCTTCGATCTGGCAAGGCTTGAGCTTCCAGAAGTCTAAATTTGTTAAAAATGAAAAAGCTAAAAAAGCAAAACTGCTGATCATGAACATTTGACAGTAAGATTGCTTTGGCAAAGCATCATGTTGCAAACATCATAGTCAATGAGGTGGTTTTTTTTGCAGCTCAGTTTCAAAAATCAAGTACTTTTCTGGCTCTATTGATGTTTGTAAAGACACAAACCACATAAAAACATGATACTTTAAGTTTTAAAACCTTACTTCTCCCCCCCCCCCCAACCTTTTTCTGAGTCAGGGTTTTACTCTGTTGCCCAGGCTGGAGTGCAGTGGCATGATTACAGCTCACCACAGCCGCAACCCTCTGTGCTCAATGGATCCTCCCTCCTCAGACTTCCAAGTAGCTGGGGCTACAGATGTGCACCACCACATCTGGCTATTTTTTTTTTTTTTTTGTTAGAGACAAGTCTCACTATGTTGCCAGGCTCAAGCAATTCTCTTGCCTTGGCTTCCAAAAGTTTTGGGATTAAAGGCATGAGCCTCTACCCCCAGCCTAAACCCTTGCTTCTCAAAATGGGATGGTAACCTGGTAGCATGGCCACTTCTTGAAGCTTGCTAGATTTGGATTCTGGCTCCACCCAGAACTGCTCAATCAGAATGTGAATTTTAACAAGATTCCAGGTGATTCTCATGCACATTAATGTTTGAGAAACTGGGCTGTAGAGGACTGTTGGCCATGACCTTCACAACCTGACTCAAATCTTAGCCAACCCACTTTCCTCTGTGCCCTGAATGTATAAATCAGTCCCTCTGCCCTTCTCAGCATTTCTTAGTCACTCCCACATCCCTTTGGGTTATGCATGTACCCACTGATTAGCTATTTCAAGCCATACTGGTGTAAACATTACTTTATAATCGAATTTCCCACTTGTGCACTTTTTTTTTTTTGTAAGATACATTCTCAGGAGATTCTTCGGCTGGGTGGAAGGTTATATGGCTTTGAATGTGGTAAATATTGGTAGACTTGCTTCCTAAGGTATGGCACCATCTTATATCTCAGCAACAGCAGAAGGTAACTGTTCACACCTTTGCCATCACTAGAAATGATCAAACTTGTTTCTTTGTTAACTGAGAGGTAGAATCTAGGCAAAGTCTTGATTTCACCTGAGAGTTTCCCTGAGGCATTTAATAGAAGACTCACAAAAAGGGTGGAGGAGAAAGAGGAAGTGCTTCCTAAGAAGTGGAGGTAGCATGTGTACTAATGTACACAGACTGATGTAAGGTTGGGCCTGGAGGTGGCTAGAGTTTGGACAGGTGCAGACAGCCAGATCACACAGGACCTGGCACACCTGCTGAAGAGGGAAGGCTGGGACCCTGTTTCCATGGAGCCCAGGTAAATGTGGTGTTGAGAAGGTGAAACCAAATATTTTGTTTTTCCTTTTCACCCGTTTGAAGGAGTCATCTATTTCCTGTCAAGGCACTGACTGATAATGGTAGTGTCTTTATAATGGACTTATTTGCTTCTAAAACTCAAGTTAGACAAGGTGGGTGTGGGCATGAGAGAGTTGGCTAGCTGTCAGGAAGACAGTGTTTTTTAAATCTGAAAGCCAGATCCAAATTTTTAAATTTTTTTGATGTTCTAGTTTTTCTGACTAATATAAAGTTATTTGTAATGCTTTTACTAGAAGTCTCACATATTTTGGAGGGTAGGATGTCAAACATTATTATTACTTCAAACTATTATTTCCTACTATGTGAACACTTAACATGTGAAAGACACTGTAATAAACACTTGACACCTATTATCTCATTTACATTCTGAGAAGGAGGTATTATGATTCTCATTTGGCCCCTGAAGAAATAGAGATTTTCAGAGAGATTAAATAAGTTGACTGTGGTCACAGATCTAACTGGTGGTAAAAAAAAGAATTGTTTGCCAATGAACTTAACTTCTAACTCTAAGATGTCAGTCAAAAACTTCCACTCTGAACATAAAATTCTAATATTGAGCTGAATCACAGCTTCAGTAAAAACAGAATTGATAATACATATACACCCTCAGTTAAATTGAAATTCTTTATAATTAATATGAATGTATTTAAATTAGCTTTGAATAATATTTTTCTGAATTATTCTAAAATGGAATAAAAGACTGTTCAAGTTCTTCTCGGGTGCTTATTTTAAAACTAGATAAAGAGGGAACTGACTTAGAAATCTAGGTTTTGTGACACTAGTATTCTTTTATTTTAAATTTTATTTTATTTTAGATTCAGGGGATACATGAGCATGTTTGTTATAAAAATATATTGTGTAATGGTGGGGACTGGGCTTGTAGTGTACTTATCAGCTAAATAGCAAACATTGTACCCAATAGGTCATTTTTTAACCCTCACCCCCTTCCAGTCTTCCCCTTTTTTGGAATCCCTGATGTCTATTATGTACTTGTGTATCCATTGTTTAGCTCCCACTTACAAGTGAGAACATGTGGTATCTGATTTTCTGTTTTTCAGTTGACACTACTATTTTAAAGGACTTTATATTTGATGTTAGTCATAATTTTTCAGGTTGTAAGTCTGAGAATGTCTCTGCCTTAAACCCAAAAAGATTTCTCAAATGAAATAAAGTAGCATTAACAATTGAAGGTTGTGAAAACTTCTTTTCAGAATTTATATTTTAGTTCTTCTAGATCTTATTTGCAAGTTGCTACTTAATTGACTACGGTAATGTTAGATAATATTAGATAAAGTCCAAAATATAAAGGAATTACATAGCAATGCCAAGAATTAGTATTTCTGCAAAAAAAAAAAAAAAAAAGACTGAGACTCTCTAGATGCCAATCACTAGGCCGTACCAGCAAAAAAAGAGATGGTCTGTTACCACGCGCTCCATTTTGACTGGTGAAGACAGAGCAGATGGTTGGGTCATCAGTGCAGTAACTCGACTAAGCCCAAGTTTAGGTGAATTTAACTCAATCTTGTATATCTTAAGAGGGAAATAATTCCATCCTTATGGAGCTTCTGAGAGCACTAAGTGACAGAATATATGTGACTATGACTAGTATAATAAATGGTGTGTTGAAACTGTTACATACATATAAAAACAGTTAATTAAGCATATTATATAAATAGATATATGATAGGTCAGGGAACGTTTTCTAATCCTAGGAACTAAAGCAGAGAATTGGTAACATCTCTGAAGGACTTAGAGCAGGAAGACTTTTGAGATAGGTCTTTAACAAAAATCACTTAAATATTATATTCATCAGTATGTTCAGACTACATGTTATTGAGTCTTGCCTTGTAGAATAGTGGAAAGGGAAGTAGATTTGGTCTTAGGTGATCTTAAGCTTTTATTTTCTTACTGTAAACTGGTAAAATTAATCAAGTTTATCTTGTTGTGGGTTGCTGTGGGTCTTAGAAAGGCTCATGTCTATAAAATTACTTGGAAATACAGATATAGTTATTCATATATAAGACATTATTATTTTGATTAATAGAAAAATAGCTATCTATATTGTAGATTAAATTCCTTAATTCATAGATATCTCAGAATAACAATTTGAATTTATAGGACAATGTGTTGAAAAGAATTTTTAACTCTTGGGAAAAAATGTGTGTGTGTGTGTGTGTGTGCATATTAGTCACAGAAAATATCTGGACTGAATTGTTGAATTGTTTGAGATAATAAAATTTATGGAAAGGCATAATTTAAATTCTGAGATCGATTTTATAACAAGTATAATTTTAAGGGCCAAGAGCTATCATTGAATATGACTTCTAAACACATGAAAATTAACTTAAATTCAATATTCCTTTCAGCCCTATGGTTTTATGATTATATAACAAACTGCTTTCTGTGAATGGTTGATGGCCCTAAATTGAAAGACCTTCATCTTCTAAACTCTTTGATGAATTTGGTTATCTATTTTGGGGCATAAGAGCTGTGGAAAGCTGGACTATCCTGCATACTAGAAAGAGAAGAATTTGGAGAGTTCAGACCTTGCAGGGAGGGGAGTAAGAAGCAGAGGTGGGACTGGGAGGGGAGAGAATAAGAAGAGAAGCCCACATCTTTGATGAAATTTATTACATCAAAAAAGCAATGTGTGCAGATATATCTTTGTTAAACACTAGTGACAGACGGAATTTGGGTCACTTAGGAGGGTGGTGAGGTAGTATATGTGGAACCCGGACTTCAGGACACAGTGGATGATGTAAGGCTTTAAGTCCTTGAGAAGTTGCAGAAGGGTTTTAGACTTCCACAGACTGGAATTGGTAGGTATTTGAGCAAATTATACCTAGATCTTCAATGGGGCAAAAAGGTCCTAGCTTATACTTGGGTTACTTAAGTAAGACATATATTTATTTATTTGTAATTTCTAACCTGTCTGCTTTCAAAAGGAGAAATAATACATCTGTTATATTATTTACTATAATAGAACTTTTAACAGGAGAATTAACCTAGGCCAGGGGTTTTTAAATGGGCAGTGGGGCAATTTTGTCTTCAGGAGATACTTGTCAATGTCTGGAAATATCTTGTCATCACTGGCACCTTGTGAGTAGAAGTCAGAATGCTACTCAACATTCATTGATGCACAGTACAGACCCCACAGTAAAAAATATCTGACCCAAAATGTCAATGATATTGAGCTGAAATACTCTTACTTAAGCCAACCTCTCTTTTTTATAAATGAGAAACTGAACATCAAAGAGGGTCAGTGACATGTGCCACGTCACACAGTTGGCAAACAGGTAAGTCCTTTAGTGTTTCTCTCATCATACTATTTAACTTCTAAGAGCTAAAGTTCTAAAATGGAAATGTTGGAAAAAGAGATTTTTATGGACATATTTAGGCTTGAGACATACTAAATAATTGCATTAACTTCTAAAACATAATACTGCTTACATTAGGATATCTAGGCAAAAGGGAAAATGGAGACTTCAATTACATTATATATGTTTGACCATATATAACATAGTACAAACCATATTCATAACATTTTATTAAATTACCACCCAGTGTAATGGTTATCAAACTTTAGCATGCCTCGCAATCACCTGGACAGAGGACTTATAAAAACACTAATGTCCAGGATCCACTCCTGAGGTTCTCTGACTCAGTAAGTCTGGAGTAAGGTCTGCAAATCTGCATGCCTAACAAGTTTCCAAATGATGCTGATGTTGTTAGTTGGGAGACCACACTTTGAAAACCACTGGCCTACCATTTGATAGGTACCTAGTAAATTTTGGCCTAATATTGTAAGGATTTAAGGATATAATCTCACCAAAAAATATAATTTCACTGTAGAATAAATTAATTGATAGTGCTAATTCCTATTTAGAGAGAAACATAATCATACAGTTGGCAGAACTACAACTAATTTAGACTCATGTAATTCAAATTCCCTACCTTAAAAGTGAGGAAATTAACCTTTTAAACTTATTACCACAAAAAATCCCTTTTAGCAATAGTAAATAAAAACTGTATTAAATGAAAATCATTTATAGGCAAATTGAGTACTGACATTGTGATCCTAAAGATATATAAACTCAATTATTTTTAAGTACAATTAAGTATGTATGCTTAATTTTTAACATTAATCTTATGAGGGAAAGTCTAAATGCCAAACTGAGTAAAACCTAGTCTGATGGGTCTCTTATGCCAAGTTCTGTCCATGGGAAAATATCTATTGACACCAGTAATATAAAATCAGGCCCTGAGGGACCATAACTGTCTCTTCAAATTATTTGGGAAAACATGTCCTTGTTTAATCAATTAACTATAGCATAAAATTATAAGCAGTCTATTTCCATTATAAATAATCAATGTGCTACAACAGTAGCACATGGTTAATAGAGTAAAAAGTACCCTCAAGGACATTTATTTCAGTAACACTAATTTTTACTTTTTAATTTTAAAAATGCAATAAATTTTAATACTTTAAAACTACTTGTTACCTGAAGAGTTACCTGGGCTAATTAACCCACTTCATGCCAGTCTTCCTTTAGAGACATCCAAACAAATGACTGAACAGTCAACCTTCCATTTAGCCGTTTGAAATCATGTACACAGTTTATATAGCCTTTATTCTCCTAACTCATGTCATCCTGTCCAAGGTACTAAACTTCACTTGCCAAGGACACATAGGAAGCCAAACCATCTCAAATGTGCTGCATTTTACCTTCAACTTTAAAATATCCATCTATCTTTTAAACTAGGTGCCATCTGTTGTATCATCCTCTCTGGTTAAATCTTATTAAAATTCCTTGCCAATATCACCCTGCTGCTGCAATCTTACCACAATACTTCTTCAGGCTTTCCTGCGGCATTCAAGAAGAGCCTGCTATTTTAACTAGTTCCTATAGCAGGACACGGTGTAAGAGTCTAAAACACAATCAGTACTACACTGTTTCTACTTTTACTCATAGGGTGAACAACTGGTCATGTCAAACCTGGGATCATCCTTCTAAGTTTCCTAAACACAGCACAGTTTGAGCCAATGCAGTTAACCCACCCTCCTTCCGTGCTAGTATCAACTACGCTTTTGCTGCAGTATTCACCTTGAAACTAAGTAGGCAGGATTTATTATTTGTTGAGGTCACATAACTGCCAGGTTACAAAGGCTCCATTCTTACATTATCACAAACAATCACAACAGAAGACAAAGACAGGCAGACATATAGCTCATTTACAAGGGAAGCAAATTTGCAACCAGAGACAAGGGCAACGTAACAGCCAAGAACTGCAGTAAATCTCTTTGAGCTAATAGCCACATCTAACAATGCTCCACTACAACACCTCCGATCACATAGTTTAAACATCAAACCACATTTATTCCTCGATGGTTAGAGATGATGCTTGATAAGCAAATTCTAATTTACAATTTATTTGCTCTGTTAAGTGTCTTATAGCTAGGATTACTGGAAGACTTACTATGCTTATTCAAGCATGCTGACAGAACTGGAATCTCAGTAATTTCTCTCTGCACCTCTCAGCATGGCTGACAGGCATCTGCCAAAATTATAGTACATAAATCACTGAATCATGCAAAAATATTTACCCCCAAAAGATGTAGTAAAAGCTCAGCTTCCTCCAGCTTCCATAGCCCCTGAAGTGTTAATCTGTAGGAACAGTTCCATGAGTTTCCACAGGCCAGCAGTGTGTCTCCTACACTTGACCTAGACAGCTTACATAACAAAGCACCAGAGCTGGGGAGCTCGCTGAATGTCATCACCAGCAAGAGTAAGAAGTATTGGCAGCAGCAGGCAGGCGGGCAGGCTGGGAGTTTGCATGAAAATCACAAAGTCTTTCTTGTCTTTCTCTTTTGAAATATTTTGAAAGGAGGGTTAAGAATAACTCAGAAACGGGTCTCATTCTTTTTGTGAGAAGAATGACCAGAAGCATAAAACCTAAATCTTCCTGTGAGTGCAAGATATCTCTTTCGGTGTTTGCTGTTAACCTAACAGAATGAACTGCTGTCTGTAAAGTCCCGTACCATGACACCTAAAATGAAGGAAGTGGTAAACCAAAGTAATAACTCAAAGGCTGCCACGGATGGCTTTTGTCTACCTTTAACTCATTGTGGTAAGTAGAGGGAAATGTTTATATGTAATAAGATAGATTTGGGGGTGTGAGTTGTTTTGCAGGATGATAATAGAGGGTTTGTAATGAGTGTTTATGTTCCTTAAATACATTTTTGTGAGCAAGATGATAGCATTTTTACTCTTATATATTCAATTCAGAATGTAGTGGGTTAAACAGGTTGTGCTACATGTATTTCAACTTCTGAAATTTTCATGCAAGTGATAAGAAAAGCAGATACCTGATGATGGTGGTTTGCAGATAAATGACAGATGTGTTAATTACTTTTATTGTCTCTACTAAAAAATAAAAGCTGAATTTCATTTAAACTGATTTTGCATTTAATGAATCTTTTTTAAAACTTTGAAAACAATTTCCCAGAATGGAGCAAAAGAATCACGGTGCTTTTCAGATGATCTTTGTTAGACTTGCTCCTAGATCCCTGGCTGATACTATAAAGAGCAAATTAAAAACAATGTACTCTCCATCTAATTTTCATTCAATTATCTCAAATGTGTGCAATACAAGTTATGCTCTTAAAAGCTAGAAATAATAAAACCAGTCCTCTATTCTGATTCTGAGTATAGTGGAATTATATTATTAATATCAGAAGACATTATATTGTTTAATTATATATAAAATTGTGGTTTGATCTGAGATGTTGGCGAAGATGTATAATTCCTGAGGTAACAGAAATAGAGAAGAAGCTATGCATCATTTAAAAATAATCTTAATGTTCTGCTTTAAGCTGGGAAACCTATTTGCTAATGCATCACACTGAGAATAGAATGAAGAAATAGAATTTAGGTCTACGAGAGAACACAATGATCTAATTCCAACCCATGATTTAACTTGTAAGGAAACTGAGGTAGAGAGAAGTTAAATTATGTGCCTAAATGACACAGAGGAAGGAGTGAAAAGTGTTTTCCCTGATGCTAACCTGATATTTTGTCACCATACTACAGTGAATAACTGTCCTTTGACACAAGAGCAAAGGCTTGAAGTATAGTAATTTTTTTTAAATCATAGAAATGACAGAAAACAAAGTGGAGTCACATTCAATCTTTACTTTCAGCAGAGGTCTGATTTTGGAAAAACAAGTTCTGTAAGTGTTTAAATGGAAGATTTTCTTCAATTATTTCTTACAAATGTAATGAACACATGGGTGCAACATTTAATTAAATTTTCAAATGATAAAATTGCATTCTGAACATTAAGCTATGTAGATCATGCTGAAGGCCCAGATCCGTGTTTTGTTCATGCTGTTGTGGTGCTAGGCTACTCCATCTCTTGGAGAATGAATGTACATGAAATAAACAACCCAGAGGAAGAAAAGAACTGGAACATAGAATGCTTTTAAAAGATTCTGTTTTATTCCTTTCAAAGAAACAGAGCCTTTTGTAGTCAGGCACTGTGGTTTCCATCCTTGCACCACTGCCCCTACTACAATGCTTACTGGGTCCTCAATAAATGTTTGGTGAATGAATGGAGGGATGAAAAGCATTTGTAATGTGTTCAGGTGTGGGAACTACATAAACCATGGCCTAATAGAGTTTTTTGGAGGAGTCATTTTAAGAAGTGCATAAAAATGTTTTATCACTATATATATATCAGTTTAATAATTGCCAAGGTAAAGGAACCCTTGGAACCCGTTCTTATACAAAATTTTGGGAACATTTTTTCTAATGGATTCAACTTGGTATAGGTTTGGCTATTCATAAAAGATAATCCAACTGTCACTAGCTTAACCATATAAAGGTTTGTTTTTCTCAAGTGACATTAAGTCTGCAGGGAGGACTTCAAAGCCAGTTTGACAGACCCACTGTCCTAAGGGGCTTAGGCTCATTTTTCTTCCTCTCAATCATCTTTGACCTGTGGCTTTCATCTTCCTGTTTGGTGCCTCATGGTCTCGAGATGATCGCCTCGCCTCCACCATCCTGATTACATTCCAGGCAGGAGAACAAGAAGAGAAAAAGACATAAGGCATGTACCAGCTGAGTCAGCTCTTTCTCCAAGTGCTTTCCCAGACAACCTAGAAACTTTAACTTATATCCTATGGGTCATAATTGAGAAAAATGCCCACTCCCTCCTGCAAGGGAGCTTGGAATATTTGTTTTTGGTTGAGCCCACTGCCACTTCCAAATAAAGCTGGGGTTCTGTTTTTTAAGACAAAGGCAGTATTTCCCCATATCTATTCTCCCTTAACATATAGTTTTGGTTACTGGTAAAATTCTAAAGCATTTATTGTGATTGGTTACTCTAACGTTGATTTGTACTCCTAAAGAGCAAAACAGCTCCTCAATTTATATCTGAGCCTTCTATGAGAAAAAAAATTATCTTATTTTTACAATAGAATGTTAGTTGGGTAACAGATGGGTTTATAACAACACTGTAGTCAAATAGATGCAAAAAGAATACTGTAGACAGACTTTCAGAATGAAAAATAGAAAATAATTCCATACCCCATTCTATCCCATATCACTTCCCAAAATAAGGTTGTCTAAAGTGGTTTTTTTTTTTCCAAAAAGATTCTGACTATGGACTAATAGGTGGTCACTGAATTAAAGCTCCAACCCTTGAAATCTCTGCAATTATGAGGTAAATTGGTGTCTCACTAATTTAGAAATAAGACTTTTCCTGAGTTTTTCTGTTCTGCTTGCAAAGTTGTTGGAATTAGCTAGAGTGAACAGCATGTAGCTCCAGTCTCCTAGCTGGTTCACAAAAAAGCTGTATAAGTTCTCCCAATTCGGTTACAAGAACGTCTCTCTGGATCAAAAACTGTTCTTCATATTGGGACAAAGAATGATTTTGAAAGAACCTGGATCATGATGACCCCTCTATCCAAAGACTTTACTTTAGACTCATAGAGAGCTTCTGAGTTGACCAGAAGCTCTCACATTTTGGAGGAAGAAATGATGGCTTTCTTAGTTCTGTCAAACCCAATTTTTCTATGGAAGACAGTTGACTTCTGAACCCAAATCACAGGCACCTTGAAATAACCTATTTAAAAACAATTTCATATCGCACTAGGCTCTACTTCACTGAAAAGCCTCATAGAACATGGTATTCATTTCACTCTCTTACAGAAATAAATAGGGGAAATTCTTTGTAGAAAATCAGGTTATTTCCAGACTAACTGGAGACTGCAACATTAAAAGGTATTTAGTAACTGACAGGCATAGATTTTATAAATGACAAATTCAAGGTAGAACAAAATTATAACTTCATTTTTATAAGTTAATTTAATTTCTATATTAATGTTCCATCTTACCTAATGGCAGAAAATTTTATTTAATTATTTCTGAGCCCACTGAATAACTTTAGCATTTTTTCAGTTGTTTTAGGTTTAACCCCATAAAATGTGAGATTTTTATTTTTGCTCTTTATATTAATTAGAGTAAAATTAGCTTTAACAACAAACATATCCCAAAGTCTTGGTAGCTTAGCACAATAAAACTGTTTTCCTTACTCAAGAAAGGTCCTATATAGCTGTTCCTTGTTGACAGGTAGCCTTCTGTGTGATTGTTTGTGGATTCAGGACCCTTCAGTCTGGTGGCTTCGCTTGCCTCTAGGAACTCAGTCAGTTGACAGATGGCAAAAGAGATCATGAAGCATCACACCTACCTCTTCAGCCCAGAAGTGACACACATGACTGGCTTATATTTCAATGGTGAAAAGTAGTCCCATAGTCCCACTAGATGCAATGGAAGGCTGAGAAATTCTCCTACCTGAGTAGCCACTTCCTAGAAGGAGGCATGGATTTTAGTGGTCACCAATCTATCTTTACCTACCTTCCATTTTAGTAGTTGAAACATTTTTTAAAGTTATACCATTTTTCTATCAATGATCACATTTAAGATTAATGAGAGAACTGAGAGAATTTAATCTGCATGTAGGGAGGGGTAAATTCATCTTTGTGTTGGTGTTATAATTAGTTATATTTTGTATCTTAAAATGAGATCACATACTTTTTCTCCACTCACAGAGACCAGACAATCTTCAGTATCAATTTTCTAATTTTTACATTATAGTATCTGGGATTCAGGTCTCTTTTACATTTTAAATAAAAGTATCACAGAAAAAAAGAACTGAGTACCTCACATGTTCTCACTCATAGACAGACCCTGAACATTTATCATAATACTAAAAGAAAGGGATGGGCGATAATAGGAAACTGCCTCAGGGGGACACACTTGATCAAAAAGTGTACCTGATCTCAAACCAGGTGAAGTGGGGACCAAGATGAGGCCCAAACTTTACCTGTACAATGACCATTTGTATAACTAACCCTGAATTGTACCCTACATCTTTAAAATAAAAATTAAAAAAATTAAAATTAAAAATAAAGAAAGAATGAAAGAAAAAAAGGAAGAATCTAAGTTACAGCATGTTATAAGAAACATGGCATGTCTATATTCACCTTACAAGTATGATTTCTGAACCCATTCTGATCGTGGTGTACAGCTGATGTCTTGATTATTACTTTTGTATTTCAGGCAGGATGTAAGAAGGGGCAAGGGGAAAAGGAAACCTATATTAGGAAAGCAAATTGCTCATAAATCCTTAGCAGATGTCTTCCTATATCTCATTGACTAGCATTGTTATATGGCTATTCATAGGAGCAAGGGAGGAGTCTGGGGAAATATAGCTTTCAAACTAGATTCATAGACGTCTCAAACAAAATTCAGTTCTCTTAATAAGGAAGAAGGGGAGAAAGAATATGTGGCAGGCAAATAACAATGTCTGTCTCAGTATTAATAGACCAACTAATCCGTCTGAAGTGGTTATACATTTATTTTATGCTTCCCAGAGGGCATAGTATTAGTGTGTGTGGGGTGGGGGGGGGAGGGGAGGGGAGGGGAGGAGAGGAGAGGAGAGGAGAGGAGAAGAGAGAGGCAGAGATGACCAGAGAGACAG
>CAUYQG010169109.1:0-19547 GCA_963574415.1 Tarsius wallacei | reverse complement strand
TAGGAGGGGCATAGACGATTTTAGAGAAATAAAACTATTCTGTAGGATCCGACAGTGGTATATGCGTGTCATTATACATTTGTCCAAACCCACAGGATGTAGAAAACCAAGAGTGAACGTTAATATCAACTAGGAACTTGGGGGATAATGGTAGGTCTATGCAGATTTATCAATGATAACAAATCTACCACCTTGGTAGAAGATGGTGATTATCGAGGGGGCCGTACATGTGTGGCAACAGGGAGTACACAGGAAATCTCCATTTTCTGTTCAATTTTGTTGTGAACCTAAAACTGCTCTACATATTAAAATCTATTAAAAATTATCTGAGGAACTTGTTAAAATTACAGATTCCTGGAACCTATCCTGGATATAATAAATCAGACTCTCTGGGGATAAATCTCCAAAACCTTTTTTGAGAACAAACACAGTGTGTACTTCTGGGACAGGTGATTCTCAGACCTCTATGAGAAACTCTGATCCAGAACATTTGTATGTGAGGAGACAGACGTCCACAGACATTGCTGTGATTTGCCTCAGATAATTCAGCTAGTAAGGGTCTGTGACAAGACAAAGTTTAATGGTACTAGCTGCTGATTTCCCCATTTTGCAATCCTACTTCTTGGAATTATTTCTATCTCTCATCTTTGGCTTTTAAACGTCTAACTTTTTTGAGTTTGTTGGTTTTCCCTGTCCTGGGTGCAACACTGCCTATCTTAGAGTATTAGCACTGGTAATGTGGGGAGGAAGAGGTAACATTTCAGGGTTTTAAGGGATTCCTATTTCTGAGTGCCACTAAGACCTCAGATGGACAAGCCTTATCTGCACATTCAGGAGCACCCAGCAAGTGGGCCTTGATATCTACAAAGGTCTTGCCCAGAGAATCATAAGAGAATCATCATGCCTGGAGAATCAGGCTCTCCCAAGCTGGCACGTTTCTATCAGGCAGCCATAAGAAGCTGGTAATTTTTATTTATTGTCTGCAGTTCATGGCAGCCAGTATTTTACCACCTGCACATCTAAAAAAGAAGGGGAAGAAAAGCACACCAATATTCTCAAAATGTTTATATTCAAGGAGTGTGTATTTCAGAGAGGGAGGTCGTGATGTGTGTATTTTTATTGTGTGTGAAAGAATCCTTAGTGGCGGTGCAGCTGGAAAAATAATGGAAGCACAGGGTACTGTCTTTTGTGACAAAGTTTCCTCTGGTAAGTTACAATTATAACGTAGAAAATGATACCTTAGATGGCAACTAATTTGTGAATCCTGGGAAATGCTGTTCAATGATTCCTCATCAGGACAGCAGAATCTGATCTGCAAAAATTTGGGCCTCAGCGGGAGGCTGTTTGCAAAGAGTGATTTGCATTTCAATTGTAAGTCCAGCACAACCTTTAAATCTTGGCTGCCTCAGGATCACAATGGAATTTTTCTTTTTTTTCCTTCATGGTATGCTTTAAAAAGAAAAAGGAATGTTACCATACATCAATTCCACAGCCACATACAATAAGACGTAGGTGGCTTTAAGGAAGAAAAAGCGTGGTGCTGATGGTTAGCTTTTCTCCCAATGAGCAATTATATCAAATTTTTGCAATTGCAGGGGAAATATTGCTCCCTATGGAGCAGCTGTCCCCACACCATTGCTTGGCCCACAAGCACCCTTTCCATTTATCCCCCACAAAATTCAAAATAGTTAGCCAATGTAGTTTCTCTGTTATTGAATTTCATTCAACTAAAAAAAAATGTATAAACCGGGCTCGGTGGCTCAGAGTATAATCCCGCACTTTGGGAGACTGAGGTGAGTGGATTGCCTGAACCCGCGGGTTCGAGACCCACCTGGGCAACTTGGCGAGACCTCATCTCTACAATAAAAGGAAAAAAAAAAAACAGTTAAAAAAAAAAAAGTTTGACATTATTTTTTAAGAAGACTTGTCTTCTTGACTAATCTTTCTTTGTAAATAACTCATTTGTGTGACGGTGTGTGTGTGTGTGTGTCTGTATGCACGTATGCACATATCCCCATGAATGTGCCTGGATATATATAGTTTATTTAAATAACAACTTTATATAGATATAATTTACATACGATAAAACATGCCATTTTCAAATGTGCAATTCATATAAAGTAGTTTTTAGTATATTCACAAACTTGTGCAAATCACCACTATCTAATTTAAGAACATTTCTATAACCCTAAAAAGAAACCCTGTACATATTAGCAATCACTCTTCTTTCTCCATTTCCCCAGCCCTTAGCAACCATTTATTTTCTTTGTCTCTATTGATTTGTCTATTTTGGACATAACATATAAATGAAATAATGGTTTTATTTATTTTTAGCATATTATTTTTTATGTTTATCCATGTTGTAGCAGATATCAGTACTCCCTTTTTATGGTCAGATCATACTTCATTGTGTGGATACAGCACATTTTATTTAACATTCATCACTTGGATTGTTTTTATTTTTTGGCTATTGTGAACATTAGTTATAATATTTTTATATTTCATAAAAGGTACTTTTTTAAATATTTAGGTTTGGTTCATCAACAACAGATTTTTTTTATCATATGTCCATCTAGGCTAACTTGTATTGTCTCTTGTTACCTTCATCTTTATGTACTTGATGTTGTCCTAATTCATGTAATACATTTTATTGTTTATTAAAATTTTGTTCTAATTATTTTTCCTATTAAACTGCTTGTTCTTTGAGGGTAGCAAATGTGTATTTTATCATTTTTGCTTTATACTTTCTGGTATGTGATTGGAACTTAGTCAATGATTATTGAGTAAACAAGTAAATGTGATACTATTAAAACATATGTGTACAATAACCTTAAAAAACATGTAGAATGTAAAAGTAAAATGCAGAGCTCTTAATTTGGTGGTACCTATGGTCTACTAAGAATACATTTTTAAATTAGTATTATAGATAATACACTTTTATGCATATATCCTCAACTGTGTTGACATTTTTTTACTTCATCCTCTATATTTGAAAAAACTCTAATACAAGATAAATTCAATTCTCAGCTTTTTTTGTAGACTCAGCTATAGAAAAACATACAATTATGCTAATTAGTCTCATTTCAGATTCATGTTCACTAATCTTACACTATATTTTCTTAGTCTATTACTTTCCTTTTATGATGACTATTTTAAATCTCTTTTTCCCTCTCTCATTGCCTAATACTTCATACCGATTCTCATTCTCAGCTGATAGTCTTTCCAATTTTACTGAGGAAACAGAGGCAATATAAAGACAGCTTCCATATGATCCCACCACATTTCCCTACTTGCTCTATGTATATGGTTTCCTGTCTGCACTCTGAGTATACCCAGTCTTTATTTTTTGCACTAGATCTCATCACCTTTTACCCACCTACTAATTTTTTCCAGTTAGCATAAAAACATACTATTTCTCTAATCTAAAAAGAAGCTCTCTTATGTTATCTTGATCACACTTATTCCTCTTGTTCATTTGTCATTTCTCTGTTTTTATCAACAAAGCACTACATTATTTGAATTGACTTATAGTCTTTATATCATATACTTATAGCTTTATTCCACAATAGATTAGTTCATAAATGCAGCATAAAAACTTGTTTTCAAAGTATGCACTTTTTCAAAAACTTGAGACATATTTTAAATTTCAATGTTTTACATCCTATACCCTACATATCTAAAAAGTTCTGTGCATATTTAAGCACTAAGTAACGTGTTTTAAGTGCCAGATAATTATTCATTTGTAACCTCCCTATAAACATACCAACATGGTTTTGAAATTCTGGGGAGAAATATCTAATCTCTTGCCTAAGTGGAAAATAGTGTAGCTCATTTCTGGGAGACTTTCATTCTAAGCAGCTCTAAAAGGAAATATTTTGTGTAGAAGTCTTAACTTTCTTTCTTCAGTTTGTAGTAATTCACATTCACTGAATTGTATTCTTACCAGTTCCTTAAATTGAGTAATACTTCTACTACTTTTGTTCTAGCATTTAGGCTTATATTTTTTAGCCTGACTGACATTAGGATTGATCATTATCGTACACAAGGAACATTGCACTGATTTATTACTTTCAACTTTAATAAGTAAGAAAAAACAAGAAGAAGGAAAATCAAACTTGAATGCCTGGCCAATAATTTGGACATATTTGTGGCAGAGGCTAGAGTTTAAAAGGCAGAAACATGTCGGTAGGCCTGGGACACTGTAGCCTTTATTCAGGACTTCTTTGTGTACTAAATCACCCATTTTATACCTCCTACAGGCCATTCACTCCTGACTTCTTAATGCAAAGTTTCAGTCTTGAAAAAATAAAGACATTTGTGCAGACAAATTTGTGAAAGTAGTTTTGAAGTGCTTACTTTTTTTCCTTAGTGATATTTTTTCTTCATTGTAAATATTAATAGATATTATCTTTTCTTAAGATTACTGCCCTGCTTCTGAATCTATGTCTGCTTCATTTGACCAAGGTGATTACTGCTCTTTCTTTTAAAAACTGTAGGTTGCCACTTCTCAGTCTCCTTTGCTGGTTTCTCTTCAGGATGTGATCATTTAACAGTGATATACCTTTGGTCCTCTTATGTATTTACAAAGTTGATTTTCTGCCTCCACAGCTTTGAACTAAATTTAAATGCTGATGATTTACAAATTGTTATCTACTGGACATGCTCCTAGGCTTGACCCAATATCTGGCTATTCAATGACTATCTCAAACCTGACATTTTCAAAACTTCAGCTCCTAATTATTCCCCCAACTCCCACCACAATAAAACCTATTCTTTATCTCAGTTAATGGTGACTTTTGCTTGGTCTTAGGAATAAACACAACAAACAAACAATATTTTAACTTTCTTTCTTTCAAAGACTGAGTTTATTTATTTAGCTAATTTAGTTTGCTGTACATTAAAATTATGTTCCCTGTATCTGACCACTTCTTATGACCCTCACTGCTATTACCCTGGCTTCCACTACCTCTTGCCTGCATTATTGTCACAGTTAAGGGTTGTTCTTGCTTTGAGTGTTTGTACTTGTTCTCTCCTCCTGGAATACATTTTCTCCAGTAAACATCATGGCTTGTTCTCCAATTATCTTTCGTCTTTAAATGATCCTTTTCAAAGTTCGAACCATACTTATCCTGAAAGCAATTTCCTCCTCTCTTCATTGGTTTATTTTTCTCCAGGAGACTTATCATCTCTGATATACTATCTACTTAAATTATTAATTGCCAGTGTTCATCCAATACGATATAAGTAGCATGAGGACAGAAATTGTTATCTTTTATTGTTGTGTTTTCATTGCCTAGAACAACACTGGTACATTGAATTTTCCTCTGCCTTTTTGGGATAGTCAGATGAAAACTGAAAATAAGATTTATTGGGTAATTCTCATTATAAGATATAAGGATACCTATAAATTCTTTGAAAGATAAAATATTTTCTTACACTAAATTATGTGAGAAATATGCAGGGTGAATCTTATAAAATATACAAGTAAGCAACATGAATGATGCCTTTATAGTTTTAACAATAAATCCAGTTATTGTAATCCTATCTGTATCCTTTATATTAATAGTTTTTAATGGCTGAGGGCATAACATGAAAGTATATATCCAAAAGATAGATTCAATCTCTATTTATTTAAACTAATTTGAAATTTTAATAAAAGTAGTAGTTTGATATTATGAGCCATACTTCACCCTCATGTAATGTAGGTCACCCACTCATAACCTGTAATATTTAAATGTTTCACCTTTAATAAAGGTCACATCTTAAAAATGATGGATCTCATAGAATCATTTTGAAGTTGCTAAAAGTAGAAATGACCACAATAGGAAACAAGCAACTCAATGCATTACAGTAAATAATGAAATATTGAGCCATCAAAGTTCATATTTTCAAAGAATTTTGATTTTATGAAAGTTTTAAAGTTGTACCAAAATGTCTGTATTTACAGAATTCTAACTGGAATAAAAGTCCCAAAATGCTAACCTTATTTCTTTCTAGGTATAAGATTATGGATTACTATTATTTTATTCTCTTATTTTTGTATAGTTTCCAGAATGTCTATAAAGTTTTTGTTGTCCTTTTGTAGTAACAGCAGAAATAATAAATATAATGTTTAAGGAATTAGGATTTCTTTCATATCTATGGTTTGCTTATTGTTGATGACAAAAATTTATATTTTACTAAACTTAAATAGGCCACTAGTATGTAATGATAATTATCTTCCATACCAGTGTGTAACATATCTTCACTTAACTTGTTTTCCAGATAGTTTGTATAAGTACACATCAGGGTTCTACTTCTTTTTTTTCCCCCCACAGACAGCCTTTTGATTGACTATCAGTTTACCTTCAGCTTATTACAGGAAGATGATCGCCACCATACTGCCATAAACTTTATAGCAAACCCAGAACAGGTGAGGAATGAATATTATCTTTTACAATGTAATTGTACTAGTGTCAATGGATACAACTTTTTTGTCATCTTTCATTGTGATTTTACCTCTTCTCCGAATTTTCACATTGTCGGGCTTTTGCAGGAAAGATGTCCTGTTTCATTTATTTATTTTTTTAATGGAACTTAGATATCTTTGCTGTTCAAAGAATTTTTGAGTTTGATATTTCATGTTTTGCACAGTCCTATACTCTAAATTATATATTACTTCTCTCTATATATTCTTATAACGGATTTCGTGCTTACAATTATACAATGAAACTCAGAGTATTCTTGTTTAAAAATAAAAGCCATGAATTCAAAACATGCTATAGTAAATATATATTTTTCTTCTTTTATATCATTCCATACTATTAGGTTTTCAGTCTTTTTTCTAAACCCACTGGTTTATTTAAGATATGTACATGCTGGCTTCTCTAAGAAACTTACCACATCAGTGATATAATCTTACAAACTTTTGACATTATATTATATTAAAGATTAATTGTGAAATTTAATCCCAACAATTCAGGAGATGGTAATAAGTTACCTAGAAATAACACACATATATTGCTATCCAACTGACACCTTGTTATGTGAAAAAGTTCAGGGAATGGAAATATCAACCATATGGTTTATTCTGGTGGAATTTTAATTCTTCTGAAACTAAAAACTACTCATTCAAAATGAAGACATTTTGTTAATTATATGCATTTTTCTTATGAAGTAATTCAAATTCTTAAGTGCATACATGTATTTTAATGGTCATTCAAATAGGTGAAATCTAATTATATCCTACCATTTCCATTTTTTATTTCAAAATATTTTATTGGACTTGCTGGCAAATAATAAAATGTTTTCTTAGATTTTCCTTTTCCAGTAAAATAGGATCCTGCCCCCCCATCACCAAAAAAGAAAACAATTAGTCTACTTATTTCCTAGATTTTAATGAATGACTATATTTTGGTGAAATATGTTTAAAGATACTTTCTTTCAAATACATTCCTTTCTTCACAAAGTATCTTTGTTTCTATAAAAATATACTAATATTTCCAGAAATGACATTCATCAGTGTGATAAGAAAGTTTTACAAGTGCATTTTAATCATCACTGACTTATTTTCTATTGCGGTAAAATATGCATAAAGTAAAACTTACTATTTTAACCATTTTAGGTGTACAATTCAGTGGCATTAAGTGTATTTACAGTAATGTCCAATAATCACCATTATCTATGTATAAAACTTCTTCATCATTCCTAACAGAAATGCTGTATCCATTAAGGAATAACTCCTCATTCCCGTCTTCCTTTCAGCCCCTGGTATCTTTGTTTTACCTTTTATCTCTATGAATTTACTTATTCTAAGTCCTTAATATGTGTAATCATTTGTCCTTTTGTGTCTGGCTTATTTAACTTACAGTAATGTTTCCAGGGTTTATCCATGTTGGAGCATGTATTAGAAGTTCATTCTTTACTATTGACATCTTAATTATTTTATAGCTATTTCAAATCTGTGGGGTTGAGTGTCTAAGAAATTTAATTAAGTGAGATATTTGACTCAAAATTTGGGAGTGAATAATATTTCTTTCCCATATTATCCATAGTGTCATACACTTATGTCCACATCAGTCACAATTCTAGTTTGCTTCTCTCTTCATTGTCTTTGCCTCTTTCAATTTCCAAAAATCCCAAGTGCTTCCAAATGTCCCAGCTTTCAGTTTTTCTTTCTACTATCTTGTCCAATTGACGCCAAGAGCCCAGACACATGTTCTTTGATGCTTAAGGATGCAAAACTAACATGAGAGGCATCCCTAAGAATGCTTATAGCATTATTTTGTGTAATTCCCTTCAATTAATGATATATTCATCTAGGAAAAATCTCTGAATTAATATGGATTATTGTCCAATACCTACTTGTCCTATTAGATAATAATAAAAATTAGATACCTAAATTATTTATTTTTATATACTTTCTACATTTTGACAGCAGATTTAATCTTAACTCACTTATAGCCAGTGTCTTCATATGAACAACTTCTGGAATAGATTTCTGCATAGCATTATTTGGCAGAACTTATTCATCTCTAATCATCAGTGTTCTAAATGAGTGATTTTTGTCATTTCTTGATATAACCATGATATCGCTTTTTTATTGCAGCATTTTTTAACTCTAAATGCTTTTTAAAGGAATTTAGTTATGGTTCTATATATTTTGGCAATGCTTAAACTTGATAGAGGATGGACTAAAATTTCATGAAGAATTTTATAGTTTTTTATATCAATTAGAAATTTTGTTTGATATTTTTAACAATAGCAAAAGTCATTTTCATATTTATCTTACCCAGAATAAGGCATACACAAGATTTCTTGGGGTACACTGTTTGAACCATGTTTTGCTTTCACTAAAAAAGCAATTATTTTTTAACCACTTCTTAAACAGTTTTAAAAATCCACCTCTTCTCAGTTTGATGAGCATGTCTTTTTTTTGAGACCCTTGGTCCTCTGGGTGAAGATGAAAATTAAGAAAGAGAAGGAAAAGAATAAATACCATGTCCCTAGACCTAATAGTAACAACAACATCACAATTACTAGCACTATGCCTGAAACCATACGTTTTTGAGAAATTATCTCATTTAACGTTCACAAGTCTTTTCTGAAGGAGGTTATTTTATCCTCATTTCAGAGATAAGAAAACTGATTTTTGGAAAGAACAAATGATGTTCCCCTATCAGTCAGTACATCTATTAAAGAACTAAGATTTGACTCTAAGGTTATTTGACTCAATAATACACACTCTTCACTAATTCTTTTCATGGCCTCATGAAGATGATTTACTGAACATGAAGTGGTTATTGGCTTCCACATCTTGTTAATTCATTATGATACCATAAATCAGTATATGTCACCAGGCAGAGGTGTTTCTTCCTTTGATATTTGGATTTATCTTTACTACTACATTAGTAGGTATTTTTAAAAATAGACTTTTGCATACCAAACTGAACAACGTAATCTATTGACCACACCTACCTGCTTGCTGACATAAAAGCAATAGAATTGATCAGATAATTCTATTACTTGATAATCAATAAAATACAAGAAGGAAGTTAACTTCCTTTTTGTACTTATGGCCATTGCTGATTATGACTGTGGTGAATAATGGCATATCCTTGTGACTTACTGTATATATTTAGAATCCAAGGTTTTATTTTTGATTGTATCAAATTCTCAGATACTGTCTCTGTAATATTAATGAGCAATACCCTGGAAAATATGTATGACAATAATTTAATCATATTATAACAAATTTTATTTTGTATGCTGTTTCAAGATGATCATTTTTCTTGAAATTATATTTGCCTCCTGGAAACTGTGAGGAGAATACCATTTGATGGATGTGGAACACTGTTAATCATTCTTTATAGCAGCTAAACTGTCCCTCCGTGTAGGGAAATCATTAAGAGTGGATGTTATTTGAGAGTATAAGGGGCTTATACATCATTCAAATGGATGACTGTCACACATCATCCAGAAGACTTTGTCTTTTACAGTGCTCCTTATTTCTGTTGCTATTCTTCAGGGAAGGGCCATTTCCTTTGGTCAGGTTCCCCCAAAGACTGAAATGGGAATGGGGAATTTACTTACTTACATGTTTATTTTTCCTAAGAGACACCCAGAAAATTGGGAGTATATTTTGTCTTGACTTACCTTCTCTATCGTATTTAGAGTGAGAAAAAAAAAAAAGAAAGAAATACTAAAGAATTAATATTCTCTCTCTCTCTCTCATCCACTCTCTCTTTCACTAGCCAGGTCTCACTTATCAGTATAAATGTTTTCTACAAGTATTTGTATATTTAGAACAAAGCATAATATGCTCAATATTTGAATCTAAACATATCCATTATGACTCTCATTCTTTGCCTTTCCACAGTACTACATGGTTATAATCATACCTATTTTTGTCCCTCACCTCTTGGAGTGAGAAAGTCACAAACAACATGTAAAGAAATTCCTTAGGCATTTATTCCCCTGAAATTAAGTGAAAAGAGTCTATGTTCTAATAAATGACAAGAAGCAGGTTGATTGACATAAAATTAAATTCTGTGTTCCTCTGTATAACTGTTTAAAGATGTGCTTTGTTCTTTTATCAGAGTAGGTCTATCATTTTTACCTGAAAGTTTTAGTTTATGTATTTAAAAGATTTTTCTGCTAGATTATATCTGTGTAATAATCAAAATACACACCTAACAAGAAATCTTTCAACAAAAAATCTTATACTTTTATAGAATTACTTTGAGCTAATCCAAACCTAATCATTTAAATATCAACTATAACTAACCAAAGAGAATCAAACTACAAATATTAAATTACAGGAGCCTCTGGCTTACCTACAAAAGTCTAAATTATAGTAGAGAATATAAATGAGGAACTTTAAATCTACCTTTGAATTTATTATATTTTCTTCATTAGAATGTGTAAATGACATTACACATATCCATTTGAATATTTGCAAACTGTATAGAGGATGAGAAATAAAATATGAACATAATTAAATCAGTAGGCTAAATCATACCTGTCTAGCATAATTTCTACTTTTAACCTTAATATTTTCTTTTTTGGTAGTCGAACAAAAATTTGGATATATCAATTAATGCATCAAACAACTTTAACCTCAACATTACAT
The DNA here is from genome assembly GCA_963574415.1 of Tarsius wallacei. Classification (NCBI taxonomy): domain Eukaryota; kingdom Metazoa; phylum Chordata; class Mammalia; order Primates; family Tarsiidae; genus Tarsius; species Tarsius wallacei. The sequence continues at coordinate 8,437 of CAUYQG010169109.1, read as the reverse complement.
GGTCGGTTGGTTCAACAGGTAAACACAATTTGGTTTCATGTCTCTTTCACATGCTTTCCTATCTGGACGTTGTTTTAACATGGCCATTTACTGTTAATGAAATAAATGAAATTCATAAAATACAATATGGCGTATTCATTTTGCTGTGACTGATAAAAATAAGTAGAAAAATGAATAAAGCTTCATTACTATGTGAGCTTTCTCCTTTATTCAATTAAAATTATATGGGTAACAAATATACACTACTTAATTTTTTTAAATGGCAGTGGTATGAAATGTGATTTTAATTAAGATAGATTACTTCTTTAATGACTAAAGAGACTAAGTTTTCAATTATTTGATTCACTATTGAAGCTATAAATTTAATTATTAACCTTAATATTTATATAAAACAATGAAATTCCTCTGGGAATGCTGATAAAAGCAACAATTTATTATTTTTAGGCTTAGAAATAAAACCTCTCTTGTCAGCTGTGAGCTAAGAGTGGTTAGAAAACCAGCACATAAAATGTCTTCCACAGTAAGATAAAAAAATTGAAATTATTGACTTTTGGAAATTTAACTAAGAAGAAGTTCAAATATTTATGTTGAGTTATGAGAATGTATGCTTACTTTTTTATACTCATATCTTTGGGAATTCTATTGCTTTCTATTTTCTATATCAAAGTTATATGGTAGCATAAATGTGCTAGAAATTTTTTTTGTATAGAAAATTTATAGATTCTTAGAAATACATATCTGATTTCTGAAAATTAAGTCATTATGCTGTTTTAATAGGTAGAATCATAGATACATAGAATTGAAGAATGAAGAGATCTTTGCAGTTCAAGAATTTATGTTACATGTGAAAATGAAAAGTTCAGGCAAATATGAACATTTTGTTACTATAGTGCCAGACATGAAGTAATAGTCTTGGCACTATGTGTATAATTAATTAACAAATCATAACTTGTCATGTTAATTTTAAATTTATTTTTGTCCAATAAAAACCCTATAAAAGTTATTAAATGTGTCTATGAAAATATATAAAACATTTCTAATTACTTTAGAACAGTAATTTTATCATGCAAGAAATCGCATGTACTTTCAGATTTCCAGAACCAAATCTCAGAAATTTTGATTTATCAAGTTGGGAAATGGGGTCATGGAATCTGAATTTTCAAAAAGCACACAAGGTAATTTTGAAATAGGTGGTTAGTTAAAAATTAACCCAATTACTCAGTATACTAATTCTAATTACTTTTGCTATTAATTAAAGTAGAGGTCTTGTTGGAAGTGCTTTATTCCATTTGATTAAATTCAGTAAATATTTATTGAGCACCCAATATGTGTTAAGTAATTAAACATTTAGTTCATGTTTTAAATTATGGCCTCCAACCAATTTATTTAAAGTAGTGATAATTCAATTTTTGTTAAGATAGATAAATTGATTTCTTTTCCATTTTTTAATTGGATTGAAACACACAAAAATATAATCTGATTTCTTTCAAAATGGCTCTGTGGAGTTATAAGTATAAAGAGTTCAGTTTCTGGAACTATGTGTACCTGAGTTCCAAAGAGGAGTTTACTGCTCAGTAGCTATAAACTTCTTAGTAACCTTAATCTTTCTGAAACTCATATTTCAGTCTGAAAAATACAGATGATAATATGTCTGAGATAGAATTTTTATTATTAGGCAAAGTCTCTAAACTAATGCTTCGTGCATAGCACTCAGTGGTAGCAACTTTAAAAGTAATTTTTATGCTACATCTATTTCCATTATATGCATGGCTAACATTTTCCTTCTTTTAAAAGATTGTATTTTGATAATTTATTTTTATAAGAGCAATTATAAAAAAACTAAGTATGATATGCATTTGTAAGTTTATAAAGATGTATTTTCCAATATGAATTATTTAAATGTGTTATTATTATTTACATTTTAGCTGGAACAATATCTGGGGAGGAGACTACAATAGTTTACAAGAATAACATAAAGGAATACAGAGACAGTTTTTCCTATGAAAAATTTAACTTTAGAAGCAATCCTAACATTACATTCTATGTGTACGTCAGCAACTTTTCCTGGCCTATTAAAATACAGGTAAGTGTTAACAGTATATACTTCTAATGACCATTCAGTATTTTCATTACAAAAAGAATGGTGTTTTTGTCCAAAATGATGGCATGTATTCATTTCTTGACTTGAATAATACTGTTTATTGACCCTTGATGAAGAAGGTCTGACAAGGTCTATGATAATGAATGTTTCTTTAACAATTCTCATAGAACTAGTAGAGGATATACAAAAATTTTTCAGTGAATATTATACTAAAAATTGCATCAAAACTTGAAATAATTGGGATGTCAGAGATTTCTGATTAATTTTATACCTTAACTGAGGGTTAGCTAAATATGTTTTTCCACTTAAACTATTTGCTGTGTTTTAGTAATCTTTATTTTTGCTTCAGTATGTATGGAATATAACTTAATCTTTTGTTAAATATTTAGGATTATCAACATTTAACAGTTACCTCTTTAAAATCCATTACTTCTTATGGATTTCTTAATCTGTGTTGTATACAAGTATGTGCTGCCTGTTTTATTTCTGTTATGGTTAGTGATAGACTGACAAAGACTTCAGATTTATTTCTAGGAAATAATCGGGATGTTCTTTCTTCTTGAGTAGTCAAGTTTTGTGTTCTTAATTTATGCTTTCAAGAAGGAAAACCCTATATTTTGGAATTTGTTCATTTATTATTTTATGACTGATTAGATTGAACTTATATTAGTTATCCGAATAGTTCATTTGTGCTAGCCCCTGTTCAAGCATTTTGTTTTACAATCTTTTAAAGATTTGCAGGTCATTCCTTCCATTTATGTTAATAAATGACAGCTTATTTTCTCTGACTAGAAATGTTTGCATGTATTGTTTATATTGATTGCTACATAATCGTTTGGGTGAGTAGTAGTTTTTAAAATCATGTTTACTGGAAGAATGATGCCTTTTTATTTAATGTTGACTTAACACTTAAGGCAGTTACTAAACTCTTCAAGAAACATGAGTACAAATTACTATTCAGTAACTTAGCTATGGAAATTAATTAGATAAATTTATTTCTTCATTGTGTATTGGTTGATTCGCATGGTGATATAGTCAGAAATATGCCAGAAATTATTTCTATATAAGTATAAAATTTTCTAATATTGAGAACATATAATTTTACTTCCAAAGACTCATATGGAAATATTGATCAGATGTCACTTGGTTTATTCAGATTATAATGGAAAGGAAAACGGGTTTCATCTATAGAACTTACTAAATAGTGATTAAAAATAATATGATTGTCATATTTTTGTTTTGTCCTTTATTTCTTGGTTATATAGTTTTTTGGTTTTTTAAAAGCCATTGCATAGTTACTTTAGAACTTTTATGAATATTTAATATTTAGAAATTAACTTGCTAAATTAGATTTTTTTTGAGAACTTACTGGTAATTTCTTCTGGAAGCCAGCCCAAATTTTGTGAAATGTGGTTGAAATACTCCACTCTCCCAAAATAATACAATGTAGAAAATAATTGGGATGGTGAAGATTTGTAGCACCTAACTTCTATTCATTATTCAACTCATTACTTTAGTCCTCGGTGATCTGTTAAAGCATAGGAGTATATTTGTTTATTTATAGAACTATAATAAACTTTCAATTATTATACATAAAATAATAAAATTATTTTAATTGAGGTCATGAGCAGTGGCTCACGCCTGTGATCACACACTTTGGGAGACAAGGTTAGAGGATCACTTGAGTCCAGGAGTTCAAAACCAGCTTGGGCAACAAAGCAAGAACCCATCTCTAAAAATACTACTAATAAAAAAATTAACCTGGAGTGGAGGTACTCACCTATAGTTCTAGTTACTTGTGAGGCTGAGACAGGAGGATTGTTTGAGCCCAGCAGTTTGAAAGTGCCTACTCTATTCCAGTCTGAGTGACAGAACAAGATCCTCTCTCTTTAAAAAAAAAAAAAAATATATATATATATATAATATGTATATTTTATATATTTTTAATGTACTCTACTTTCTTCCATGTTGTCACAAATGACAAAATTTTCTTCTTTAAGTCTTAATAATATTCCCACGTGCGTGTGTGTGTGTGTGTGTGTGTGTGTGTGTGTGTATACTTGATCCCATGTCTTGGTTATTGGAATCAATGCTGCAAAGAATATGAGAAACAGATTTTGGGAAACAGATTTCATTTCCTTCAAATGTGTACCTAGTAGCGGGATTACAGGATTATTAGTAGTTTTATTTTTACTTTTTTGAGGCATCTCCACGTTGTTTTCCATAATGACTGTACCAATTTGCATTCCCACCTGTGGTGTCTTTGTTCCACGTACATTCTCACACTTGCTATTCCTTGTATGTTTGATAATAGCCATCATAGCTCTGTGAGATGATATCTCATTGTGGTTTTGATTGGCATTTCTCTGATGATTAGCAGTGTTCAAGCACCTTTCCATGTACCTTTTATCCATTTGTATGTCTTTTTTGGAGAAATGTCTATTCAGGCCTTTTGCCCATTTTTTAAATTAGATTTTTGCTATTATGATTTTTGCTATTATGACTTCTTTATATATTTTAGATGATAACCTCTTTTGAACAGATAGCTTGCAAATATTTTCTTTCATTCTGTAGGTTGCCTGTTTTGTGGTTGTTGATTGTTTACTTTGCTGTGCAGAAGCTTTTTAATTGGATGCAATCTTACTTGTTCATTTTTCTTCTGTTGCCCGTGCTTTTGGTATTGTATCCAAAAAAATCATTGATAAGACCCGTGTTAAGGAGTATACTTCCTATATTTTCTCTTAAGATTTTTAGGTTTCTGGTCTTATATTTACAACTCTAATCCATCTGAATTGATTTTTGTATATGGTATAAAGTAAAAATTCAATTTTGTCTTCTGCATATGGATATCCAGTTTTACCAATATTATTTATTCAAGAGACTTATTTTCCTCATAATTTATTCCTGGCACCTGAGTTGAAGATCTGTTGATCCTATACGCAGTGTCTTTTTCTGGGCTCTCTATTCTGTTCTATTTGTTTCAGTCTATTTTATGCCAATACCATACTGTTTTGATTACTATAGATACTATTGAAATTAGGAATAATGATGCCTTCAGCTGTGTTCTTTCTCAAGATTTCTTTGGCTATCTGGGTGTTTGGGGTTCCCTTTGACTTTTAAGATTTTTTTTTCTAATTCTGGGAAAAATATCATTGGAATTTTTATAGGAATTGCATTGAATCTGTAATCACTCTGGATAATATGGCTATATTAACAATATGAATTCTTCCAATCCATGAACACAGGGTATCTTTCCATTTATTTGGGGTATGTTCAATTTCTTTCATCAATGTTTTATAGCTGTCAGTGTACAAATCATTCATTTTCTTGGTAAAATTTATTCCTAAATATTTATTCTTTTTGGTGCTATTGTAAATGTAATTGTTTACTTAATTTTTGTTTTGAATAGTTCATTGTTAATTTATAGAATTGCAACTGATTTTTATATGTTGAGTTTGTATTCTGCAACTTCACTGAGTTTATTAGTTCTAACACTTTTTTGGCGGAGTCTCCAGGGTTTTCTATACATGAGATCATGTCATTTGCAAACAGAAACAAATTGTCTTTTTCTTTTCCAATTTAGATGCCTTTTATTCTTTCCTTGCCTAAGTGCTCTGTCTAGGACTTCCAGTAATGTGTTGAATACAAGTAGTGAAACTGAGCATTCTTGTCTTTGTCCTAAAATTAAATGAAGAGCTTTCTCTAATGTATCATTGAGTATGATGTTAGCTGTCAGCTTGTCAAAAACGTTCTTTATTGTGTTGAGGTACATTTCTTTGAAACCTAATTTAAGAATTGTTACCATGAAAATTTGTTGAATTTCGTCAAATGCTTTTTCTTTTCCTTTTCTTAAATTGGGGTCTTACTCTGTTGCCCAGGCTAGAGAGCAGTGGCACAATCACAGCTTGTATCAGCCTCAACATCCTGGGCTCAGTCAACACTTCCATCTTAGCCTCCGGCGTGACCGGGGCTACAGGCATGTTCCACCGCACCCATATTTTTTTGATTTTTCTGTAGAATCAAGGTCCCCTCTGTTACCCAGGCTGATCTCGAACTCCTGTGCTCAAGCAATCCTCCCACCTTGACCTCCCAAAGTGCTGGGATTATATGTGTGAGCTCCCATGCCCAGCCAAATGCTAGCAAATATCATTTGCTAGTATTTTGTTGACAATATTTGCATATATGTTTGTCAGAGATGTTGGCTTTTAATTTTTTTCCATATATTTTCTATAATAAGCCGTGATGCAGTAGTAGTCATTTTTATTTGTTTTTTCTCATTTAAATTTTTAAAGAATAGAATACAGTAATATTTACTATAGTCATTATGTTGTACAATATATGTCTTCAACTCAACTAAAAATTTTACATCCTTTGACCAGTATCTCCTCAATTTCATTAATTAATTTATTTTTTTACATTTTTCTTGTTGTGTCCTTGTCTGACTTAGGTAACAGGGTACTGCTGGCCTCACAACATGAGTTTGGAAATGTTCTCTCTATTTCAACTTTTTAGAAGAGTTTGAGGGTAATTTGTGTTATTAATTCTTTACATATTTGGTGGAATTCACCGGTAATGCTATTTGTTCCTGGGATTCTCTTTGTTTGGAGGTTTTTAATAACTGATTCAATCTCCTTACTAGTTTTTGGGTGTGTTCAGGTTTTCTGTTTATGACTCAGTCCTTGAAAGTAGTATTTTTCTAAAAATTTGTCAATTTTTTCTAGGTTGTACAATTTAGTGACATATAATTGCTCACAATAGTTTCTTATGGTTTTTATATTTCTATGATGTCAGTTGTAATGTCTTCTTTCAAGTTTATAATTTTACTTGTCAACCTCTTTTTTCTTGTTTAGTCTTGCTAAAGGCTTGTCAGCTTAAAAATTATTTAAAAATTCTTAGTTTTATTGATCTTTTCTATTGTTTTTCTATCCTGTATTTCATTTATTTCTGCCATAATTTTTATTATTTCATTTCTTCTGCTACCTTTGGGCTTCAATTATTCTTTCTCCAGTTTCTTTTGATGTAACGCTGTTTATTTGGATTTTTTTCTTAATATATGTGTTTATCACTATAAACATCCTTCTTAGAACTGCTTTTGTTGTATCCCATGAGCTTTACTATGTTGTGTTTCTAGTTTTATTCATCTAAGATATCTTTTGATTTTCCTTCTGATTTCTTCTTTGACTCATTGCTTGACCAGGAGAGTATTGTTTAATTTCCACATATTTGTTTATTTATAAAAATTTTCTTCTATTATTATTAATTCCAGTTTTATTTCATTGTCACTGGAAAAAACTACTTGATATAATTTTGATTTTCTTAAACTTGTTAGAATTTGTTTTGTGGCCTAACATCTTATCTATCCTAGAGAATATTCCATGTGTGCTTGAGGCAGATGTGTATTCTGCTGCTATTAGATAGCATGTTCTGGACATATCTGTTGATTTTTGTCAGTCTGATTATATAGTTTCTCCGTAAAGTGCTCTTTGGATTAAGTCTGTTTGGTGATGTTCAGCTTCTTGGATGTAGATATCTATATCTCTCATAAGATTTGAGAAGTCTTGAGCCATTATTTATTTAAATAGGTTATGGTCCCTTTCTCTCTCTCCTCCTTCTGGAAATCCTATAATGCATATATTAATTTTCTTCATGGCATTCTATAAGTATTGTTAATTTTCGTTATTCATTTTCATTCTTTTTTGGGGGGGGAGGATCTGACTGGATACCCTGAAAAATCCTTTCTTTGAGTTTGATAATTCATTCTTCTACCCAACTGAGCCTACTTCTGATGCTCTCTGTTGCATTTTTAACTTCCTTCATTGTATTCTTTAGCTGCAGAATTGCTGGTTGGTTTTTTTTTTAATGATTATTTCTCTGTGTAACTTTTTGTTTTGTCCATGTATTATTTTCCCATGATTGTTGAGTCGTCTTTCTGTGTTTTCTTGTATCTCTCTGAACGACCTTAAAATAATTATTTTGTATTTTTTTAGTATTTACTTATTTATTAGTTTATTTATATTTATTTAAATGAGAGGGCAGGATTTATTGAGAGGACAGAAAAGCTCCCACAGGGGGAGGAGACCTGAAGGGGTTGCCCTATTTTATATTCTTTTTTAGGTAGCTTGTACATGTCTATTTCTCTGAGGTTAGTTACTGAAAAATTGTGTTGTTTTTTTTTGTGTGTGTGTTTTTTTTTTGTTTTTTGAGTTGGAGTCTCACTCTGTTGCCCAGACTGGAGTGCAGTGGCCGCTCCCGGCCACCGCAGCCTCGACCTGCTGGGCTCCGGCGATCCTTCCGCCTCAGCCTTCCCAGTAGCTGGAACTACAGGCGCGCGCTACC